>AP025073.1:27697262-27730698 GCA_036186865.1 Eustoma russellianum | reverse complement strand
AGTTCTATAAGCATTTGCTGCCATTGTCATTTGTTGTAATACATTAATTATTTGATATTCTGACATACCATCTATATTCCAAGAATATATTGATTGTGCATTAAAACGATATTGAGAAATAGGTTTTATTTTTAAATCTGTAGACATTTGTACTGGTATTATAGATTTATCCCATTCTATTTTTTCTACTTTATTACTTTTAGAATTGCTATTCTAGAATTGTTCAAATGCTTTGCTTATTTCATTATCTGAGCTATCAGAATTATCAGAGTTATTTGAAGATTCATTTTCTTCTAAATTATTAATTTTAGAAGAAGTAACTTCTTTTTCTTTATTTCTAGTTCTGCTAGCTATAGAAGTATTAACATTTGAATCTGCTACTACTTCATTTGTTATAGAATTACTATTTTCTAAACTTTTTTCTATACGACTTAATTGTTGTATATAATGACTCATATAAACCTTATAATAAAGAATAATAATAAACAATATTAACAAAATATTAGAAATGTTAAAACATATAGAAAACCCTCAATTACAGAAAGAATATTTAGATAGAATAATAGATATAAATTCAAAACAAAAGGAAACAAATAAACCAGTTATATTACCAAATGTTTCAACTAGTTATTATGATTTAACTAGTATATTAAATAAAAACAAAGAATACAAAGAATAAAAGTACAATCCCAGATCTACAAAAAGAAATAAAAGAAATAAAAATAGAATTAAAAGAATTAAAAAAAAAACAAACAAGATTCAGAGTTATGAAATTAATACTTACAAAATTACAGACTGCAGAAGAGTCTGATCAATCTTCAGAAACAGAACCAGTAAATATAGATACCAATATCATAGAAAATATTTCTAATGTGCCAGAAGATTTTTTATTTGTTTTAAGAGAAATAACATCAAGAAAATATTTAATAAGAGTAACAATAAAATTCTCAGAACAATATCATTTAGATACAATTGCTCTATTTGATACAGGAGCAGATTTAATTGTATTAAAACTAATTTGGTCCCAAAATCATATAGAGAATCTACAACTACTAGACTCTCTACACAAATAATACCAAATTACAAGTCAAAAGTAAAACTGAAGCTTATTATAAAATCCAATACATCAATAAAACAATGTTCTTAGTTGTAGATGATATTCATCATGCAGTTATACTAGGAACACCTTTTATGAATCTAATTACACCATATAAGTAGGAATTAATTCTATTTCTTTTAAAATAAGAAATAAAAAATTACATTTTGAATTTTTAGAAAAACCTAAAACAAAAATTTAGATTTAATAAAAGCTTGTTCTATTCATAAAGAACAAATAAATGCAATAATCAAAAGTAAAATTTCCAATTACAATCATTAAAAGATACAGTAAATATCATAAGATAAACAATCTTTAAAGATCCAAAGATAATTACTAAAATACAAAATCTTAAATTATCATTTGAAAATGAACTTTGTTCAGATCTTCCAAATGCTTTCTGGTCAAGGAAACAACATATAGTTGATCTTCCATATACTCCGAATTCAGAGAAGAAGAATACCTACAAAAGCAAGACCAATTCAGATGAATGCTGAATTAGAAAAACATTGCAAAAAAGAAATACAAGATCTAGAATCAAAAGGATTAATACAAAAATCAAGGTCTCCTTGGAGTTGTGCTGCTTTTTATGTCAATAAAAATGCAGAAATAGAAAGAGGAACACCTAGATTAGTAATAAATTATAAACCATTAAATAAAGCGTTAAAATGGATAAGATACCCATTACCTAATAAAAAGATTTATTAACAAGATTACATTCTGTATGGATATATTCAAAATTTGATATGAAATCAGGATTTTGGCAAATACAAATATCTGAAAAGATAGATACAAAACAGCATTCACAGTTCCATTTGGGCAATATGAATGGAAAGTAATGCCATTTGGATTAAAAAATGCACCTTCTGAATATCAGAGAATTATGAATAATATATTTATGGATTATTCTAATTTTTGCATTGTCTATATAGATGATGTATTAATATTTTCCAAATCAATAGAAGAACATTTTAAACACTTAAAAACTTTCTTTTATATAGCAAAGAAAAATGGTTGTATTATCTAAATCTAAAATGTCTTTATTTCAGACTAAAATAAGATTCTTAGGTCATCATCTACCAAGGAACAATTTTACCAATAGAAAGATCTTAGAATTTGCATCCAAATTTCCAGATAAAATATTGGATAAAAATCAATTACAAAGATTTCTTGGATCTTTAAATTATGTTGTTGATTTTATTCCAAATATAATAATAATTGCAAAACCATTACATAATAGATTAAAGAAAAATCCACCAATATGGACTGAAGAACATACTTCAGTAGTTAGAAAATAAAAAGTCTAGTATCTGATATACCCTGCTTATATATAGCAGATCCAGATCTATTTAAAATAGTTGAAACAGATGCATCAGATATTGGATATGGTGGAATATTAAAACAATTACAAAATGGAAAAGAGTCTATAGTTCAATATACTTCTGGTCATTGGAATGATACCCAAAAATCATATTCTACTATTAAAAAAGAAATTTTGAGTATTGTATTATGTATTAATAAATTTCAAAGTGATTTGTTGAATAAAAAATTTCTTTTACGTATTGATTGCAAATCTGCAAAGAAATTTTACAAAAGATGTTAAAAATTTAGCTTCAAAAAAAATATTTGCTAGATGGCAAGCTTTATTAGTATTTATGATTTTGATATTGAATATATAAAAGGAGATACAAATTTTGTTCCCGACTTTCTGACCAGAGAATTCCTCCAAACAACATAATGCCGAGGAAGTCCAAAGACAAAGGAAAGCTACCAGCAAATAATGACAATAATATCCCACGGAAAACGTGGGCGATAAAGTTGAAGAAGAGGAAGAACTTCTTCAAAAAACCCCAATAGCCGCAGTTCCAATATCCCAAATATCTCCAAATAAAACACCAATATCCATTATTGAAAGCCTATCCAATAGTTCTGAATTTCAAGCATTGCTTGAAAATTCAATATACCAAAACTACAGAAATAGCAGAGACTTCATCAGCAATATCAAAACCTCAGCCATCCACTTCAATAACCCAAAAAACCAATAAAGTTTTCAAACCCAATCCACAGAATTACCAGTAAAATGCCCACATATAAAAAGGTGCAAACAACCCAGTTTGTGGAAAAGTCTTTTTATCAATATATTACTACTATAGAAAAATCATATTATGATAAAATCCATTAATTTCTTACAAAATTATTTTGGAAAAGATTTTTTCTATAAATCATGGAATATTGCAAAACCACAGAATATTATCAACATCTTGTTGATAATGACAAATTCTGTTGAAATAAAACATCATTTTAATAAAGATAATATAGAGTATGCCTTCTCCAACTTTAAAATAGTGTCTATAATGACACCGGAGCAATGGCAAAAACAATTTGGATCTTTATCCGAGGAAATTGATTTTCCTGCAGGATATAATTCAAATTTATTTTCAAATGTCTCTTTTAATTATTGGGATTACCAACAAGCTTGGTATAATTCCCTATATTTTCAAAACTCCAGGGGTTCACACACCTGGTTGATATTTTTTGATACCAGAAGAATAACGACGAAGAATATTCCATATTGGTTCGCAGCATGGGGGATCATTTTGGGTCCTGCGCAGAATATTTGAATGATGTAGTGAGACCATCACTACAAGTATTTACGAAGATGTATTCTCCCACAGATGAAGAGAAGATATTTTCGGAAATGATGATATTTCATATGAAGTTCTATTTACCATGGGTATTCCAATGGAGAGCAGAATATACTCCAAATACAAAAGTACCCTTATAAAAGAAAATTTTATATCAAATGGACATCATTCAATATTCCAGATCCATTTACCCTCACAAAGTAATGGAACAAATAAAAATATGGAATGCACAAAAGCAAATTGCAGATAGCAGAAAAACAATAACACACCGGTGAAGCCCGGACATGAACAATTTTTACACACAAATCAAGGATGCAATCTCAGCTGCAATGGCGAAAGACCCTGAATAAATGCAAAATATTTTGATGAAATTTGCTCCTTTTTACAAGAAGCAAAACCATCATCATCTTCAGGATCGACGAATGCAGGGATGAGGACGTTGATTTGATAGAATAAGTTGATCATTTGTAATATTTGTAATATTTTTCATGTTTGTAATATTTGAATTGATGTAATATTTCAATGATGTAATACTTGTTATATCTATGATATAACATGAATTTCAAAAAAAAATATTATTAAAATATTCAGGCGGAAATAGCCAACAACTTATAATGGAGGGACCCTTATTTAAGCTTCTGCACGGTGTTAATGGAGGGACACGATGACTTCGCAATCTAATGTATACCGCATTAACTTATATTTTGTGCAAGATAGTTTAAACATTTTAAAATCACAAACAACCATCATTTACCGGGGTTGAGATCTACTTACCCCAACTTTCCTCACCCCTTTTGTGACCACGCGACACGTGGCAGCAAGGGAGGGTGGTGAGACTAGATGAGGGTGACCCTCATCTAGCCTCACCATCCCTCCTTGCTACCACGTGGTCACGCGTCACCGCACCCCCTTGCGGTGAGGTGATCATATCCCCCATTTACCGTCGTCGTTGATATATAAATGCAAAATTTACTGATTTGATTAAGATGGTTCGCGATTCTGCACCCATGTCACTTGAGTCAACCCCGCGACGTCGTGGCTGTTTTCGGCAGGACCCACTACTCTCTCCTGGCGGACCAAAATAGTTGAGCTCATTCCCCATGCTAAACCTCTTGGCTGTGTTTTCTTATCCTTTTCACTCATTTTTCTTCTTTTTCTCCTCCTCCATGATTATACGTTTCTGTTCTCCCTATTTCAAAGTTCAAATTCCAACCCAAACCTTTCGTTCACCATTGATTTTGCGTCTTCGAACTTGATTACAGAAACAAGGTAAGCAAACAGAACAAACTCTTTTCGACTTCATTTTCCTATCATTAAATTTCACACGTCATGTAATTCTCTGTTATGTAGATGCATACCTGTTTTTATATGATGTAAATAGATTCATTTGTTGGATTTGATGCTTATCTGGATATTTGCACGCATAATTCAGGTTTTTGATCTCGTGCTTGCCGTACGCATTGAAGAAGAAGATGTGTGTTACCGCTTCTGTTCTGAATTGATAGGAGTTGTATAAACGAAATTATTAAATCCAGAAATATGAGCAGACCGCCGCTGGAGCCGGGAACACGAACTCGTGTGGGGAAATATGAACTTGGGAAGACGCTCGGAGAAGGCAGTTTCGCTAAGGTTAAGTTTGCCAATAACCTGGAAACCGGTGACTTCGTCGCCATCAAAATAATTGACCGCGATCGTGTCCTCCGTCATAAGATGGTCGAACAGGTACTATATGTTTGCTTTTGCTGTTTTCCCTTTATTTGTTGACTACGTATTTTTTTCGTCAAGATTAGATGTAAATTTCCTCCGACTTTTTGCAGATCAAAAGAGAAATATCCACCATGAAGCTGATCAAACATCCCAACGTTCTTAAATTGCACGAGGTACTTCTTAACTTTATCTGTTGTTACATGTTTGATTCGATTTAAGCAATCATTTTATAAGTCAATTGTGGCACTTGTCCCCATAACGAAACAATTACTTAGACATCTTCACCACTGCTCCATTGTTTGCAAATTGCAATATTTTTTTATCTATGTTAAAATTTTAATTTTCAAAGGCCTGGTATAGTGTCTGATGTGGCCGTCGGAGTAAGGAGAACTGATTTTGGCAGCATTCTATTAATGTTACTCTTTCACGGCCGTAATGCACTGAAGAGTAACTGAATAAGAATATCCCCTTGCTTTTTTTGGTATACTTCATGATTCTCTTTCACATGTCCCTTGTGTGCTAGAATGCACAAGCATATTGATTAATGCAGTTTCATTCTCAATCGTAGGTTCTGGCAAGCAAAACCAAGATTTATATTGTTCTGGAGTATGTCGATGGAGGGAGCTCTTTGACAAAATAGTAAGCTCTCTTCTCCATTTTAAGCATGCTTTATTTTTGCTACTTGAATTACCTTTTATCACGTTATTATTCTCCAATATATTCTATTATAAGGCTAATTACTTATCCAGGCTAAATTCGGGAGACTTAAAGAAGAAGAGGCAGGCGGTATTTTCAACAGCTTATTAACGCAGTAGACTATTGCCATAGTAGAGGGGTTTTCCACAGAGATCTCAAGGTTTGCAACAAATTTACAGACTAATATATCTATGCAGTACTGATTCTTTTAGAATATTCTTTCTTATGCATTTATTCGTTCTTTGCAGCCAGAAAATTTATTACTGGATTCATATGGTGTTCTTAAAGTTTCTGACTTTGGGCTCAGTGCATTTTCTAAGCAAGTGCGGGTGAGTATATTTTCTAAGCAAGTGCGAGTGAGTATATTTTCTGCCCCTGTATAAATCAATTGCTGGAATTAGTAGCTCAGAGCAACTTTTGATACTTTGGTTTTTCCCGAGCTCTGCGAATGCATTTATTACCATGTTACAATCTCTTCAAATTCCACTTCTTTAACCCTTAGCCTTTGATACTCACAAGGAAGAGGCTCGGTACTATAGCTCAGCTTAAGCACCTTACACCCCCAACTCCCTAAAGCAGAATAATTAGAACTTTATCATTTATCCGTTGTTAATATATTTCTATTTCCAATGGAGTCAAGAGCACTCTTATGTGACTTTGTAATATGATGGAATAAAGTAAAATAATTCATTAAATTGTCTGTAAAGTACCAGTCGATAGAACAATACTTGACGCAATTTTCATTATGGGTTATTCGGAAACAACTGTGTGTTCCCAATACATGGGTAAGGTTGCGTACATCTGACCTTTTCTTACCCGCCATAGGCAGGAGCTTCTAAGGGAACGGGGAAAATGTTGTTGTTTTGTATCCATAGTTAATATATGTGCTTTATATTCATCAGATTGTGTAGAAGGATACATGATCACTTTTTTCTCACAGGAAGACGGGCTGCTTCACACTGCTTGTGGAACCCCAAACTATGTTGCTCCTGAGGTATGTTTGTATGGTTTATAAGAGGAAGGTGAATTCGAAAACCCTATTTGTGACTGTTTCACCCTTATCTAGTTTGGGTTTGTGACTTTACTTTCAGGTTCTCGCAGACAAGGGTTATGATGGTACAGCCTCGGATGTTTGGTCATGCGGTGTCATTCTGTTTGTGCTAATGGCTGGATACTTGCCTTTTGATGAGCCAAATCTCATGGCATTGTATAGGAAAGTGAGTTTTTGTGACATATTAAAGCTCCGAATTGCATAAAAGATGATGTATTGATCATCTAGTTCTCCAGATCAACAAGGCTGACTTCTCATTTCCATCCTGGTTCTCATCCAGTGCGAAGAAGCTGATAAAACGTATACTTGATCCCAATCCACTCACTGTGAGTTTACCTCTATGCTTGTTCTTTGTAAATAAATTAAATAACAATTCTGCTGCCCTGTTAGTCGTCATCCTAATCCACTCAAAAAGTAATAATAATAATAATAACAACAACAACACAATAATAATTCGTAGTCTTAGAACTGCTTTTGTTGCCTAGTTTATGTTACGATTTTCTTCTTTATTAATTCTTTTCAGTTCATATCTTTTTGTTGTAATGCTTATTTTCTGATTAGTTATGCTTCCTGTTGCAGAGAATGACCATACCCGAAATCTTAGAAAATGATTGGTTCAAGAAGGGATATCAGCCACCTCAATTTGGACAGGAAGAGGATGTAACCTTGATGATGTGGATGCTGTTTTTAATGACTCTGAGGTAAGATTTTTTTCATGCAAATGGAATCTTTCTGTAGACTATGTTATTGGCGAGAACACGTCCTTGATTCTTCGAGATGATATGTCATTCCAACATGTTGTACAGAGGCACATTAAGTTTCTAACTTTTCTATCTGGAGAACCAAGTCGTAGAAACATTTGTTTTTTTAAACAGGTCTATTTATTGAAATTTTAATGTTGGTGTAGACTCAGCAAAAACAGGAAGACCTAACAGAAAGCTTTTACGCATTTTCTTTTACCAGCCTACTTGTGGATCTAAGTTAAAGAATTTTAGATGGAGCTAGTTTTATTTTCCATTAGGGTAGCCACCTGCATTGGTTATGTTTGAAACGATTAGCATCCTTGACAAATCTGGATGCTCAGTGATGTAAGTAATTTCTATATATTGCTTGGTATTCATTTTTGGTGATGTGTTATCTTGCTACAACGCATTATTTTTGTGCGTAAAGGCTTTCTGCGCTTTGGAAGAATGAGCTTTATAAATTCCTTGAAATTAGCCCGACATGCTGTACTTACACCATGTTTTTTTGGCAGGAACATCTTATCACTGAAAAGAAGAGAAACCAGTATCCATGAATGCTTTTGAACTCATTTCAAGGTCACAAAGCTTTAACCTCGAGAATTTGTTTGAAAAACAGATGGTAAGCTTTTGTATTTCCTTTGATTTTTTTTTCAATGATGTCAAATTTTTAGTTGATCAGGAAATTTAAAGCCCATGGACAAGTCCAGTGATCAGAAAACTTTCATATTGTCGATTATAAAATCGAGCTCATTTGTTCCTAACATATCACAATTCTTGTCGACAAAATCCAATAGTCTTCAACCTTGCCTAAGCCAGTTAGAACAATATCTGGAAAGGGTAATGATGTATACCAACAATCTTGAACCACCAAATTATTTTTAGTTTGATTGGCGATTACTTCCTTGCTTGATGATAATCTAAATCAAAGGAACCTTGGGAATCGATTGAATGCAGGGGTAAGGATAGCCGTGGGACGAGTTTGGTAGTATCAATGATTTTCCATTCATAATCTTCCTATCATTGTGTATATGTTCTCTTCTGAAAATATATTATGAATTTCATGGTGAATATTGATTGTTCTTAAAAGAAAATTCAGGGCCTCGTCAAAAGAGAAACGTGTTTCACGTCCAAGTGTCCAGCCAACGAAATCATCTCTAAGATTGAGGAGACTGCCAAACCACTAGGTTTTAATGTGCACAAGAAAATTATAAGGTATGGTTTTTGGTGTTGTGCAACTGAGGTTTAAAGGATCAGGTTTAAAGATTCTGCTGAGTTTGTCACCTTACTGTAACTTGTTTCAGATGAAACTACAAGGTGACAAGACTGGAAGGAAAGGCCAACTAGCTGTAGCTACGGAGGTAATGACTTGGTTTTCGTGCATCTAGTAGCATTTGTAGAAACTAGCTTCTCACTTTTCATGTTTCCAGGCGTGTTTCCAATTCTTCTTTTGTTTTTTGGTTTTGGTTTTGGAAAGTTAAAAATCATCTCTGATGTTTTGTGTTTATATAACGAATGATTCCTCATGTCACATTATTGCTCTTGTTTTTGCTGCTGCACAGAATATCATAACCCTCTCGCAGTTTCTTTTTTTTTCTTCTTGCCATGTATTATGTATATTTGTTGTGGGGAAGGGGCGTGTGGAGCAAAACATAAGGAACTGGAAAATACCATATAGGATCATATGTGTGTAATTTCTGTGTGTGGTTTTTTTTTTTTTTTTGGGGGGGGGAGGGGGGGGGGGGGGGGGGCGCATGAGGAACTGGAAATATCATATAGGATTGTAGGTGAAGTATGAGAAATATAGTTTAAAGGATTTAAACAACTGTACTATGTAAACATTAAGAATATTTAAACTGTGGCAGTAAATATCAAAGTGGAATAAACTGGAGATGCTTTTTTTTGCTGGGATGAGATCCCCTCACCATTAAAGCCCTCACCGCACTCCTCACCACGCGACACGTGGCAGCTGAGGTGGAGGTGGTGAGGCTAGATGAGGGTCACTCGCATCTAGCCTCAACACCCCCTGCTTCCACGTGTCGCGCTGTGAGGATTGCGGTGAGGGGATCCTAACCCTTTTTTTCTTGGCTTTTATGCATCACCTTCTAGGTTTTGATCCTACGCCTTCTTCTACATTCTTGATATAATTATGTTCAGGTCCTCAAAAAATGCTTTATGGTTTATTTACTGGATTGGATCTTATCGATTTCAGGTTTTTGAAGTTGCTCCCTCTTTGCATCTTGTGGAACTCCGGAAAAACTAAGGGTGATACACTGGAATTCCACAAGGCAATCTATTCTTCTTATCTCATCTTTATAACGGTTCCCAGTGCATAGTTATCGGATTTGCTTATTCATTTTGTACCAAATGCAGTTCTACAAGAACTTCTCCTCAGGATTAAAAGATATTGTTTGGACAACAGAGCAAAATGGGGATCATTCTTGATGGTCGGTCTGTACATCCCATCTCATGGTCGGAGCTGCGGTTCAACTGTTTCTATACATCCTGCATTGTATTACAACTGCTTCCATGTCTAAATGTGAGATGATCTTCATCAAGCTCGAACAACTAAAAGCTAGGTGCAGATAATCAGACAGTTGGATATAGGTTAGTTTATGTTTCCAGAACGCGATGCAGCGGAAGTGTATGTCTTATCTCTTTGATGAGGTTGCCTTCTTGTCTATTAGTATTATGCTTTAGAGTCGAGCTCATTGCATAATCTGCATCTTTTCCAAGAATGTCTTAGATGAAGGGTCCAGACATGTGAAACGAAGAAAAAAAAATGGAAGACTTCTGGTGCATGACAACTTTGACAAATACAAAATAGTCATCAAATGAATAGTAAAACATATGTTTTATTAATTTTTGCTTGCCTATAAATAGACATGTTTTAGTAGAAGGATTATACTAACACCAAAGCACGAAACAATTTGAGAGCTTCTTGATAGAGAAGTAAGTGAAAAAATAGAGAGTTGGAAAGAGAGTTGTGAGATTATATATAAGAAAATATTGATTGTTCAATTCTCTTGTATTTTTCAAGTTTAGATTTAAACTTGAGTTGTTTCTTGTATTCTCATTAATTTCGAATACTGGAAGTTGTTTTCACTGTCTGTGGTTTTTTTCCACGTAAATCTTGGTGTTTCCTATTTTATTTGTCATTTACGGTGAATTGTGATAAATACACCGTGCACGTAATTTCTAAGGAAGTCGGATTTTAAGAGGGACTTGTGCGTGACCTCTTCAGCTAAACCTGGGATTTTACGTAAATAATACTGTCTAGGAGATCATTGTGATCTTTCCTAGTATTACTGAGTCGATTCACTTCACTTTTACTGTTATTTATCTCGTTGTCATACAATAGTAAATTACCATCCACGGTTTTATTTCGCTTAGAACTGGGTTCATTATTCCCAACCTTAGAAGTGTGAATAGTTTGTCCAGTGTGATAGATGAACCTTTCATGAGATTAATAGTTGGAGTACGTACATGGACAGCAGCAAGTTGGGTTGGCAAACTTCATCCATTGTCAACCCTCTGTATGGTGAACCTCGTAATGATACTAATTCGACATTTTAACCATTTATTCGAGTAGCCTATTCATTTGCTTGTTATCTATTAAAGCCTTAAGTTACAATTAAAATTAAATAATAAGTACCAACTTTTTAGTTTTAAGTCCTTCAAAAGTTACGTCAACAAGGGGGCGTGAATAAGTTGTACAACGAACCTTCTCAAACATCATTAATTTTATTGTGCGCAACTAGCGACCCAATAAAATGATGACAAATAAACTTTATTTACATGCAAGCAAAGAGGGTGATTGGACAAAACAAGGGGCCCATAAATATTTTACCACATTTTATTAGTTATGGATCAACTAATCATACTTACTCTTTGGTCATTTTAAAATTTGTGCTGAAACATTAACCTAAGCCTTCGAGTTATTGGGGCTCCATAATGAAGAAGAGTTACTACACAAGGCAACTCTTTGGCCTTTTAGTAGATTACTTAACTTGCTAGTTCTATCAAAGGAAAGATGTGTAAGCGTTCTTCGGTTGTTTTATTATGTATTAAAGATAATTGTTACTCATTTTAGTGATTATCTTTAACCGTTGGTTTTTGAGGGGCATTATATCTAACTCATCGTTACATCACTAGACTATCTAGTTAGATTCAGCTTTTTCAAATTTAAGTATATATAAGAGAATTTTATTGAATAGACTAGAAGATGTGGTAGAAATTGGATTAGAAGATTTTCGCTCATAAACAAATATAATGTCACAAACAAATGACATATTAACCAAAAAAAAACTAATTGAAATGTCGGATTACCATATTTTCTTTGAAAGTGATAACGATCAACCCAATAATAAATCAGGTGAATATGCTAAAAATATCGAGATTATCACTATTTGACATGACACATTGAACACAAACAGAATCTCGATTAATTAAAAGAAAGAACATAATCAAACGCTTTCTTGATCATTTCAAACTTTAAGATTGGTATTTATTGTCAAAATATTTGAAGATACACACAAAAGGAGGCGACCAAGGCGGAGGATCTGCCTTGCAAACATATATGTTGAAGGCATGTATGCTACAATAGACCGGATGAGATCAGAGGAGGCTTCATATGAGGTAAAATATGAAACCTACAATCACGCGACGCCACGTGTACAAAAAAACCAGTTGTTTACTTTTTTTTCTTTTTTTTTAAAAAAAAAAGACTCTTTTGAACACGTGGCGTCGCATGATTGGAGGTCTCATATTTTGCCTCATACGAGGCCTCTTCAAATCTCATCCGCAATAGACGATCATTCTACAATGGTAATAACGGTTAGTTTCGGTCGCATGTAATTACTAGTTGCAAATCAAGATTTTGAGTTTGTGATTGATGAGTCAATACCACACAGAAGAAGAGAACGATATTTAAGTCACTCCCCAACCAAAACTTCAAGATAGGTACCGATAGGATCACAAATGTAGATGCGTGTATCATTATAATTATAAGGGCATGGATGTAGAAGTTCATGAAAAATTATCTAAAAAAGTATGAATTTTCTAGGAATAAACAAAAAGATAAATGTGACTATGAATAAGTTAGAGTTATGTTTTAATCAACTTGTACGCAGATGAATGGACAATACTAAATATGAGACATTATTTCAACAATTAGTTATTTATAATATATTAGTTGATGAATAAGTATTGTAAATATATTATAAAATTTGGACTCGTGCTTCATCATGCATCTCCTTTTTCAAGATGAGGTACTCTCTGTGTCTCATTTTACGAAATTAATCATATTATTTGACAAGTTTTATAATTTCACTTGATTTATAAGGTAAAAATAATGTATGCTTTCACATTTTGGTGCTTTTTTTTGGGTGTAGTTGTAGTTAATGCACTGGTAACCTACCAATTTTAGTCTTACAAGGAACAGGGTTGCGTATTTGCTGAGAAGACTTTATACAATTTCATCAATAAACAATCTCTGTGTTCTAACATATGCGTATGGTTGCGTACATTCGACTTCCTATACTCTCCCATAGACCAACTGTTCAACGAATCAAACAGTTTTCGAGTTCGGTTTGTGTTTGGTTCGTATTCGTTCGGTAATTGTCTGTAAACGAGTCAAAATTCAAAAAGCTGTTTTGGTTCGTTTACTAAAAAAAACCAAACTATTCCCGAACTGTTTGATTCGCTTAAACAGTTATAGTGTTATTGAGCCAAACTCGAACCAGTTTTAAAGTTCGTTTAGTTAAACAAACCGAGCCAAATAGTTTCGTTTAGTTACACGAATCTAAATTTGAAAACCTGGTATTCGATTCGGCTGGGTTCGTTAACAATCTCAATTTATTGCAACAGTATGTAGCCATTGCATCAGCCACCCACATTGCCTAGGACTAGGAGTTTCTTTGACCCCTCATCAACATAAACGTGTATAGAAATAAATCATATTCAACAACTACGTCCACCCGCGACCAACCTATCATTTAATTGCGGTTCTGATGGTCACCAACCAATCACTACTATTTATACTAGTCTCTAGGACGTAGCTCAACTGGTTTCAGGCAGAAGTTATCGAAAGGGAGGTCAGGGGTTCAATTTTTGCCAAAAGCAAGAGAGCTCCTTTCTAGCAAGTGCATAGTGTGGGAGCCTACAGTGATGAGGACTCATTGTGCAGACTACTGTGTATATGACCAAGCTCCTACTAGCGGACCGTTGGGTACTTGATTTACATCCCTACATTACCTTGGAAACTGGATGTAGCAGGGACCTTTACTGGTTCGGGTTTAAACCTTTTACTACTTATAGTACTATGTCTTGATGGAAAGACAACAAGAATTCAGCCAACACCATAAATCAACTAATCACGAATCAAATCATAGCATGTATTCGTTGTAATTATGATTTACCACATTTAGACATAAATAGATACTATACATAGAGATGATGTACGTACAATTAAATTAATGAAAAGTTACATATTTAAGCATAAGTAGATACTATACAGAGAAGTGGTGTGCGTACAACTAAATCAGTGAGAAGTAAGTTTTTCATTTCTGATTTAACATGCATTCATTGTAATTATCGTTTACCATATTTAAGCATAAGTAGATACTATACATAGGGGTGGTGTATGTACAATTAAATCACATTCCTGATTTAATATGCGTTCATTGTAATTATTGTTTACCATAATACATAGAGGTGGTGCATATGAAAAAACTTTAGGTCTAGCATTTGAGTAGCATTTATCTTATTTCTGGATCTCGAGTTCGATTCTCCTCCAATTTTTTTTTTTATAAAAAAACATAGAGGTGGTGCATATACAATGTAATCAATGAAAATTAAGATTGCATACATGATTTGACATGCTTTTATTAATACACCTTACCTAGCAGTAATACCTTGATGATTCTAGTTTTACCTTTTATGATGACCACATATTTTATATTCTTTTGGGGTTTTAATGTGTTAAATATAGTTAAAATATACATTCTCATGATTCGATGAGATATGGGGTTGAGATCTCCTCACCCTCATTTTACGCACCTTCTTTGTGATCGTGCGACACGTGACAACAAGGGTGGGTGGTAAGACTAGATGAGGGTCACCTGCATCTAGCCTCACCAATCCTCCTTGTTGCCACATGTCGCATGGTCACGCGTCACTTCATCCCCTTGCGGTGAGGAGATCCTATCCGGTCAATATGCGATTTGTGTTTATTTCGGTGAAGTTGTCATGATTTTGATGTCTATTGATTTGTTCTTGTGTGCATGACAACTTAGTACTAGTAATGTTAAGCGAACCGAATAGGTTCGCAAACGGTTAGAGTTTGATTTTTATTCAGTTCGAGTTCGTTCGTTAATTTTATTTAACGAGCCGACTTTGAATACCTATCTGGATTCATTTAGTTAAATGAGCCGAACTATTCGACTCATTTAAACAGTTATGGGTTATTGAGCCAAACTCGAACAAATTTTAAAGCTCGTTTAGCTAAACGAACTGAGCCGACCAGTTCGTTTAGCTAAACGAATCCGAATTCGAAAACTTAGTATTCGGCTCGGCTCATTGACACCCTACTTAGGGCAAGACAAGAATTGGAGATAATTATTAACAACGATAAACTTCAAGGAAATGGGGACTGAAAACTTTTTAGTAAATTCTATGCATTGAAGCATCTATGGGAATTTCATGTTTAATCTCGAATACTTGTTTATGTCGTAAAAATATTGTCACAGTTGATACTAAATTGATATGAATTCGTGACTGTGCTTGTATTTAAAATAAACTAGGTAAAAAGTCAATTACGATTATATTTTTTGAGACAAAAAAAATTAGTTTATTGGCAACTTAGCAATTTTGCACCATAATTACGTAATAGTTCTATCTCAAGGGATACTTGCGGCGTTTCATTTCTTTTTGGCTAGTTTGGTGTATTAAACAAATGAGTTTTATGTGCTTTGAGAAGATTTGGCAATGGCCCCCAGGACATAGTCCAGTGGTAAGTGGCAAAGTTGATTGGGGCTAGAACCCCGACGTCCCGAGTTTGAGTTTGTGTGGAGACAATCTTGTTGAAATATTACAAGGGTTGCCTCTGGGCTAGCTGAGTCTCGTGTGTCCTCTCCCTTTGCAGGGCTGCTGGTGGAGCACATCCCTCGATTTACATCCCACCTGGCTAAGGGGCCTCTGGTACAGGTGGGGGGAGAACCCACTCCCTCATCAAAGAAGATTTGGCAATGGTTTTGTTAAGGCTGCTGGTCTTGAATACAAGGTAATGAAGGTGGAGAAGGGAGAGGAAATGGAAAATAAAAAAAGAATCAAATGAGAAGGCAACAACAACATTATTTATTGTCTGAGAGGTTTCCGTCTATGACGGAGTATGAGGGGTTGGATGTACGCAACCATACTTATGTTTTAGAAACACAAAGAGGTTGTTTCCCGATGACCCATAGGCCATAATGATGCGTCAAGCTATGTCGATCAACTGCTACTTCACAATATAAGAAGCGCAACCAATTTAGTGAGTCATTTTGCTTTATTTTGTCATATTCTAAAGTTAAGGAAGAGTGTATCCTTGACTCTATTGGAAATGAAAAGAAAACAATTGTAGTTAAAAGTTAATGGATGAAATAGCAATGAATTTATATTAAAAAAAAACTATTTTGCATATAAAACGAGAATTTTATATAATGGTTATCAGTTGACGTGTTATGTCGCTTATGCCTAATATATATATATATATATATATATATATATATATATATATATATATATATATATTGTTTGAGTAGAAGTATGTCGTTGTTTGTTCAACCACTTAGGGTGTGGGTCCGTGTTATTCGCAGTTTTGTTTCATCAGTCAATGAAAGTAACAGTCTCCAGTCAGTAAATTAATATTTGTATGTGTTTTTTTTTTTCTTTTTTTGTGTTTTTTTTATGTTTTGAATTTTTTATATACATGTTTTTAACTTCTTTTATGTGTTTCCTGGGAAAGAAACGGTTCAAAAACTTCAAAAACAACACTTGAAAACTTATTTTGCAGTATGTTTGAATGTTTTAGGCATAAAGCAAATGAAAATAAATATAATAGTTAACAAAATAACAAAAAAAAATAAAAACATAGTCAAAAACCATCAAATCATATAAATTCAAATTGACTTGATAAAAACTCTCATTTCAGTAAAAGGATTGAAGAAAAAATTATGGTAATTCTATATAAAACAACAAAAATGCGAGACGGAAAAGAGAGAATCCTTCCGTCAGTTCTTTAAACCAGAAAGAATTTAAGTCTTGGCTTTTTGTAGGTAATAGGACACCTGGCCTAGAGGTGAGATCTGGAGAGTCTAAAGATGAAGCAAAATATGAAGCCTCTAATCACGCGTCATGTAAAAAAGCAGTTTTTTAAAAAAAGGGTGCTGCTATTTTTTTATTATAGAAAAACTGTTTTTTTTAACATATGACGCGTGATTAGAGACCTCATATTTTGTCTTATTTTCGACATCCCTAGATTGAACCACCTGGCAACGTACTTGCTGGGCCGCTGAGTAGGTAAATCAATAATCACAATTTAAATGTGTTCCCACTTGTTCAGCTGAAATGGTCATCTTTATACAATGCAATTGTAACTTCGATCAAAAAGTTATAGTTTGATGTTGAGGGTCCTTATCGTATCAAACTCCAATAAACATTGTAGATGATACAAATTAAGAGCTTAGCGGTTTCTTAGGTTGGATGAGATATATGCTCCTCACACAAGTCTAAGCTACTGTCTGGGACTATATTACAATTATGATTTTTAACATTTTATCATAATTGTGTTTAGGCTTATTTCATGCTAACGTATGTGCGTCAAAAGAGTTGATAACTAAATTATCATTATAAACACTATAAAGTATTCAATATGATACTTTTTTTAAACTTATTTCAGTAGTCTCTTTAATATAGGATAATCTATTTTTGCAAATAATATCACTATTTTACGTTAAAGTTATTTTTTTCATAAAGTAAAAAAGTATAAGGAAGAAAAAATGAATTAGAACTTCAATAAAATGTGTTTTTCAATTGTATTTTTTTTTTTGTTGAGAAGTGCACTTGATTTCATCAACAGTATGTACGCAGACAAATACTCTTTTCTTTTTTGAGAGGTTTTATGTTATTTTAAAAATAAGTGAAATATAAATCATGATAATAAAATGATTGATTTATATCATTGATTAAAAATAATTAGGGATGCTTCCTCAGCGTTCGTATTTAGTATTTACTCAGGAAACACATGTTGCCAAGGAAACACATGTTAAGAGGCGGGTAACGAAGATTGTCACACTTAAAGCAATAGACATTGAGAAAGAGACAAAACATACCACATTAAATCACATACATATGTTATAAGAAAACAAAGTTTAGGAAACTATAGCTTTCCACTTATACTTTATTCATTTTTATTTTCTAGTCAGCATTTTCTTAGGAGCAAAAAGGCGAAATCCCATGCCCTGAGGTCTACCACTGTCCCAGCTCCGTGAAACTTGTGGAAGATGTAAATCAGGTGTCCATCGGCCTCCTAGATTGGCAGGCTGCACACTAGGATCCACGCAAGATGCCCCCTACAAGGAGCAATAGTCTCATACAGTCTAGCAGATATAGAGCACCGACACTGCGAGTTTTTCCGGATTCGAACCCTTGCCTTCTTGGGACAATATTCAACCCGAGTACCAACTGGACTATGCCCTATGCGTACTAGTCAGCATTTTATCCTAATAGTTTTCTTCACTTTCTGGTTCTTGGTGGCAAAAGGACATATCCTGGCCCTGAGGATACCACCATCTCAACTCCAATGAGCATCGTAGAATACGCAAATCAGGAGTTTAACGGCCTTCTAGGTTGGTGAGGACTTTACGCAAGAACCCACACAAGGTGTCCACCTACAAACTAGGCCTTTGGTCTATCATCGGTGAAACACCCACATTGTGCGTATCTCTGGAATCGAACTCTAAGCCTTCTAACCCGAGTACCAACTGAGTTATGCCCTAGAGTCTCACTTTTTGATTCTATAGCGTCAAAGCATTAGATATCCATTTGGGTCCAGATGAGATAGATAAATTTCAATATTATCCAGAGGTAACTACTATGACTCTTTACATCTATGAACATGTTATTCTGTATTACTTCTGTATATTATGTAATTGGTTGCGTTATAGTAGTGGGCTGCTGGGCAGTTCATTCTTTGACCAGATGTAAATTTTAAATGTTTCTTTAATAAAAATGTCACGTTTTTTCCAAAAAAAAAAAAAAATTGGGGAGGAATCGAACTCGATACCCAGAAATAGGATAAATATTAATCCACCGCTAAACGTAAAGGTTTTTCGCATGACTAGTTTTTTTTAACAAATATAGCAGATAAAATACATGTGTGTCTATTGTAGTGTTCGATTATTACATTTTTTTAAAATATTATTATCTTATTAGATCATTAGTTGCTCTTTCTTATTTTTTAAAACAACACAAAACCTTACGCAACATAATTTAGAAAATGAGATAATATACAAAGCAGGATTTTACTGTTAAAAATGAAGCTAGCGGAGATTTCTTTGTATTTAAAAGGCAGCCCGGATTTCCCCCTCCCTAGCCACCTGCCTACTTGTGCTCGTAGCTCAAACAAATCAAGACTTTGGTCTGGTGAAAAGAAAAACGAAAATCGGAATAAAGCAAAATGACTAATTAAATTAGATGTGTTTCTTATATTGTGATGTAGCAATTAATCGACATAGCTTGACGCATCATTATGGGTCATCGGTAAATAACCTCTGTATGTTGCGTACATCCGACCCTACATAACCCGGCATAGACGAAAGCCTCTCAGGCAATGGAGTAATGTTGTTACTGTTGTTGTATTTGTTACCTCTCAGGCAATGGGGTAACGCGTATATCGGAAAATAACCTCTAATTTCTTTTTTGCTAAAAAAAAAAACACAGGAGCGCTATTGAAGTTACACCTCCCGATTTGTCAGGTATACTACAAAGAACGGTAAAAAAATACCTTTCCGACACAATATGAGGCAAGATGGACATTAGATTAGCAGGTATATAATTGTCGGGATGCCCCAACTCAAAACCTCAAAAAGCAGCATGATATTCAAAAAAGAACTCAAGAAAACCAAACACAATACAATAAATAAAAGAACAAATTAAACAGCCCTGGGACTGGCGGACGCAGGAAGGCCATTAAAGATATGGGGACAAAGAAGGTCCTTGATCGATGTTGAGCAACTGTGCGTAGAGGAAATTTGGTATCCGCTAGCAATAATTACAAGACAGACTCCAATTCCATGAGCTTAAGATTAATACTGTGTAGGGGATGAGATCTCCTCACCTCCATTCCACTGTCCGTTACGTGCCTACCACCCTTCCTCATACCCCTCTTCCTCCTCATCATCTCATCTAGCCTCACCATCTCCTGCTGCTACGTGACGAACGGTGAAAAGGGAGTGAGGGTTTTGAAGGTGAGGAGATCTTATCGCATTGTGTAGGTATAACGTCTTTATTCATAAAAATATAGATATGAATTATTCTCTGTCCCGGATTTATAGTCGATAATACTGTTTTTGTCTATACCAAAATGATGTTCACTTATATGTTTTGTTAACTTTATACATTGTTTCCAAATTACCTGGACAATTAATAAGTATATTGAGAGGAAAGATATTAACCAACTTAGTGGAAAGAGGGAAAAGAAATGTAATACTATAAAATAAGGCAATAAATAATATTTTCTTGATAAATTGAATTTCCAGAACATGACTGTAAAACTAAAACGGAAGAGTATATTCAGCCAACTACGACCACCCTCTTCCTACCCACGACCAACCTTGTAGCGCCCCGCTCCCGAACCCTAGTATCGGAAACGGTGCACCCGCCGTAGTCTACTACGAGAACTACAAAGCGTCGTTAAATTCTCTTACACGTCAGCAGTGACGTAGAAAATTTCGTAGCGGAAACGAAATAAATAAAATAAACATTCTTTTTATTTCAACATTTCAAATTCATCATCAGATAAATACCATGTCTAAGTTTATTATTACATGCCAACATAGAGAAAATAAAACCGCCAAAGATATTATTTTCTAGCTCTAACTATCCCACTGTCTGCACTCAGCTTCTTCTTCTATGTATATGTAGTCGTACTCCTGCTCACCTGGGAAAAAAATAAAGGGGTGAGTGATATAGAAATATCACCCAGTAGGTTCCCACCTCTTTCCGAACAATTTCATATATGGCAACAAATAGCATGTAATTCACATACACACATGAATAACTGAATAAGTAAATAAAAGCACATCACAACAGTTATGCGATGTCATGATGCATGCTTGTGACACACGCAACGATATCCCAACATCCGAATGCCTGTCTCTCTATCGTGCAATGCATGAACCTCGAGGTAATCCTACCACACGCCTCGTCAGGCCACACGCCCCGTCGGGCCACACGCCTCATAGGGCAACACGCCTCGTAGGGCAACACGCCTCGTAGGGCAACACGGCTCATAGGCCAACACGCCTCGTAGGGCCACACGCCTCATAGGGCCACACGCCTCGTAGGGCAACACGCCTCATAGGGCCACACGCCTCGTAGGGCAACACGGCTCATAGGCCAATGAAATGCTCGTGCCATGAATGCAAATGCATAATCATGCGGAATCCGGTGCATCCATACTCATATATAAGCCCGCGCCCATACACGTGCATATATATGTGCATGCATACTCCCACACATTTTTCTTTTTCCTCTTTTCTTCACCTATTTCCATATTTCCACAATTCCCTTATATCCTCTTAAATCATTACTCTCTTATATACAAATATAAATTCATTTACCTATTAATAAAATTATTTATCCTTACCTTTGTTTTCCCTAAGTATCCCCTAAATATATTTACGAATTTATATATAAATAGAATATATGTTTTTTTAAAAAAAAAACTGAATTCTATTTTTTTTCCTTATTTAACTTTTCCGTAAATAATTTAAATATTCATTCTTTTCATTTTAACTATATACAACTCTTCTATATATTTTCTGTTTTCTTTTTAATTAAAACTAAACTTAAAACCCAACCAAAAGAGAAAAAAACCCAAACCAAATCAAATACCCAAACCCCAGCCCCCAGCAGCCCAACCCAAACTCCCCTCAGCCCCCCAGCGCCCCTGCCCAGCCCGCCCCTGCCCCCAGCCCCAGCCCCCTTTCCTTTCCCTTTTCTTTCGGCCCTTTCCTGCCAACATCCAGGAGGCCCAATTTTCCCCTTTTACTATTTTTTTTTTCCAAATTCTTTTCCTGCTTGGGCTGAACACCTCCCAGCCCAATATCGAAATTCAGCCCTTTTCTTTTCCTATTCTTTCCTTCTTCAACTTTTAAGCCCATTTACTTACAATTTTCCAAACAACAATATAATCCCAATTCTTCTTACAACTACAATATAACCATATCACTAATCAATCTTTTTTTTTTCTTCTTTACCTCCATACATCCGAAAACAACAATAACATATACTTAACATCTTTATGCAACAAAGGGAAAAAAAAAACTAGAACATATAACATATCAACTTAAATTGTAACATGCCAAAATAAACAATAATTTAAACACATAACAAATAATTCATATATGAAATAAATTCAAAAGAGAGAGCCACCTACCTCTTAATTGTAGTCTAACAATATTGGTGGTATTGTAGTAGTTGTGGTGGTGCTAGTGGTGGTGTTGTGATATTGGTGGTTGTGTTGGTGGCGTTTGCCCTCTTCTTCACTTTTTTTTTTCTTCCCTTCCTTCTCTTTATTCCTTATATTCCCTATCAGTTGCTCTCTTTTACAAACTTTGCACTCAATTCCACTTCCTCATCACATGGCCGTTTGGCCTTTTTAATTTAAGAGGGGGGAAAAAGTTCATCCCCCTTGACTAAATGAGATAAGATATAATTTATGGGTGGGGTTTTTGAAGAGTTTCTCTTTTTTTTTAAAAAAAAATTAATTTTTCATTTTATTGCTGCCCCTTCTTTTTACGGGTTATAACAGTCTACCCCCCTTACAATAAGTTTCGACCCCGAAACTTGCGTATGATGTAATCAATGACTTAGTATGGTTCTACTTGATTTATTCACCTAGATAATGATCAAATTATACATCCGTTGCATACGTTGATATGTTCACATTACCCTTTCCGAACATAGGACTAAATCTTCAAAATCATTTTTCTAATCAATTTCTCTTTGCTTATTTAAGATCGTAACTCAATCTACCTATGATTATTGAATCAACTTAAGAGTATTGTCTTCATACCGAGGTTCAATGACCCAATCGTTTGTGTATAATGTATTTGTATCTGCGGCCATCAGCAGCTCTCTGAAATCAGTTCTTAGATGTACTATAATGTTTAACTTAATTCTCTATAATGACAACTTATAAACCTCCATTTATACCATTTGACGCGTATCATTCAACTTATTATAGTCTACAATTTCGAATTCTTAATTCGTCATATATGATTCATTTCCTAGTTACATGTCCCAAAATAAATACGTCCAAAATATCCATAAGTCCTCCGATTTACTACTCATTACACTTCATAGATATAGAATCAAGTCTCAAAATCAATTCTTATATACTTACGAGCTAGTTCTATGATCATGTCCTTACTCTTCTCAGATATATCATCAACAACCTAGTATACGAAGTATGTGCGTGGACATATTTCCTTCTATTCAAAGTAGTTTACGTAACTATAGCTCTCACTGTTTGAAATAAAATACATTCTAAGTTTTGTAGACACAAGACCTACGGTATCATACATTTGTTTTCGCAAAAGCGGTGTCTCAAACGACAATTCGTAAAATAACGGTGCAACTTACTTTGCGAAAATATTTCAACGAAATTGCATTAAAAAAAATTGAAACACAAAAATTGCACAGTTTTTTTTTTTTTTTTTTACAAAATGATTTGAGCACGGTGTCTTTTTCTTTATAAAGAAACACAAATTCTGAAAACTATGTTTCGCAAAATGAAATAATTGAAAACTCAACAACTATAAAGTTTCATAAAGTAATACGGGTAAGATACTTCTCGTTTTTTTTTTAACACTATATATATGTTGAAACTATCTCCGCTTCACGAAATTAAATACGTTCATCGTAAGCAGATGAATACGTTCAAAAGCATTAAATGATGTAATACTTGCAATGTCGATGGTTGATAAATAAATTTATTTAAGCAAAATCAATATGAGAATTTGAGAAGTATAAGAAATATGTAAACACATGGTTCTTTGAAAACATTGATGTTTAAAAAAAACATCTATCTTCCAGAGTTGTCAAAGAAGTTGAAATTTCATTATGTTGATATACCAACTTGGAGAGGAATATAGTCTTGTAAAGTAATATACCAACAATTGGAACTAGTTGAAATGTTTAGTAGCAAAAATCGTTGAAATACTTTTGGAGTATACAATATGTCTTGGTGTACGTGCGTATACGAAAACGTTTAAAAAAATAATAGTCCAATACTTCGTATATTTGTTTTTTTTTAAGTCATCCCTTAATGTTAGTGAAAACTCCACCTATGTACCATTTCTTAAAAATCTTCCATTTAAATTGTCCAACCCTAGTATGACATACTAACTATTGATTGACTTAGGGAATTCTAATTCACCATGTTTCCGCGCGCCAAACTAATCCACTGCACCTTGTTACTTGGTTATTTGAACCACTACTTGTTCATGTCTGCTCTATTTTAATGCAAGCCTATTAAGTTCAAGTCAAGTAACTCAACGTTCTATAAATCAACAGTTAATGAAAGGCTGTATAGATTCATTATTCCCATGAACATCGTTATAGCCGATTCACGCCTTCTACTACCGATCAATATCTCTAGTAAACCTAATACCTTCGTCCTACTTAATAACTCTAAATTTCAACATCTTAACTCTATACTATAAATTCCTTTATACCATGTCCCTCACTAAACTCTACTGATTATATTGCTTGTGAGTCGTTACTTAGTTTCTATCCTTTTACTATAAATCATGTCTTAATATCCATTATACTATTATAATTCATTTCTTAGTAGCTATGGTCTCAATTCAGATACTACTGCCAGAGTAGAGGCATGACCCGCTTCGAGTACCCCGATGGTACTGGTCTCACGCTACTGCTTTGATAAGGCAGCCTGAATAATTTCCTATTCCATTAATATGTCAACTAACATTCGTAGTAAGGTATTTTGATTAACACTGTAACCCATACAACTTAATTATGTAGTATTCAACTAGGGTCTCTAGGATCACAGCTTAGGGAATGTGCAGGAGTTATGATCAAAACTTAAACAAGGCAAACAAGTAAAGTCACATGGTACACCCTAGGTATACGTGTCCCTTAACCGATCATATCCTTAAATCTGAGGTCATAACTTATTTCTTAGGATCGCGCTTAGTATCATGATTTCTTACGTCTATTATCACGTCCTATTTCTAAATCATAAATAGTATATATTCGACACTTATGGCTAAATCAATACTTATGTTCAGGATCATCGCTTATGTTCAAATCATCACTTATGTCTAAGATTGTGACTTAGGAGCAACACCGTAACTTAATTCCTAAAATCATGGCATAAATCTACGTTTCCGCCGTGGATCCAGAGCCATGCTCAGAAGATCACACTGTCAATACATAGTACCTCTTGAACTCATCCTGAAATTAAGTCCAAGGGATCAGGATGTCTGGTAATTCAGTAGCTGTTGCCGTTGTGCTAGGATTTTGGTCATGGTGACCATGGCACCCGTAAGTGTTTAGGGAATAACCCCTGATTCGGGTGGTTAATATTGGCTTGTTCACGACTTATCGGCATTTATGGTAGTGAGAACAGACGAAATTATTTATTTACTTAATTCATGCTAAGTTGAGAGGTATTGTAGGAAACTTTTTAATCACTTATAGGGTGCATGCAAAAGTTTAAGGGCAAAATGGTAAACAAATAGAGAAATACGATCTCACGATCTCACACCCCTTAACCCGATCATGACTTAACTCTAAGATCGTCTCTTAAGTCTACTCTGTTCATTAGAAGTAAAATCGTCTCTTTAAGGAAAAGATCAGAGCTTACGTCTAAGTGATCTAGTTAATCCTGCGTTTCCGAGGCGGATCTGGAGCCTCGGCTCTGATACCACCTGTAGCGCCCCGCTCCCGAACCCTAGTATCGGAAACGGTGCACCCGCCGTAGTCTACTACGAGAACTACAAAGCGTCGTTAAATTCTCTTACACGTCAGCAGTGACGTAGAAAATTTCGTAGCGGAAACGAAATAAATAAAATAAACATTCTTTTTATTTCAACATTTCAAATTCATCATCAGATAAATACCATGTCTAAGTTTATTATTACATGCCAACATAGAGAAAATAAAACCGCCAAAGATATTATTTTCTAGCTCTAACTATCCCACTGTCTGCACTCAGCTTCTTCTTCTATGTATATGTAGTCGTACTCCTGCTCACCTGGGAAAAAAATAAAGGGGTGAGTGATATAGAAATATCACCCAGTAGGTTCCCACCTCTTTCCGAACAATTTCATATATGGCAACAAATAGCATGTAATTCACATACACACATGAATAACTGAATAAGTAAATAAAAGCACATCACAACAGTTATGCGATGTCATGATGCATGCTTGTGACACACGCAACGATATCCCAACATCCGAATGCCTGTCTCTCTATCGTGCAATGCATGAACCTCGAGGTAATCCTACCACACGCCTCGTCAGGCCACACGCCCCGTCGGGCCACACGCCTCATAGGGCAACACGCCTCGTAGGGCAACACGCCTCGTAGGGCAACACGGCTCATAGGCCAACACGCCTCGTAGGGCCACACGCCTCATAGGGCCACACGCCTCGTAGGGCAACACGCCTCATAGGGCCACACGCCTCGTAGGGCAACACGGCTCATAGGCCAATGAAATGCTCGTGCCATGAATGCAAATGCATAATCATGCGGAATCCGGTGCATCCATACTCATATATAAGCCCGCGCCCATACACGTGCATATATATGTGCATGCATACTCCCACACATTTTTCTTTTTCCTCTTTTCTTCACCTATTTCCATATTTCCACAATTCCCTTATATCCTCTTAAATCATTACTCTCTTATATACAAATATAAATTCATTTACCTATTAATAAAATTATTTATCCTTACCTTTGTTTTCCCTAAGTATCCCCTAAATATATTTACGAATTTATATATAAATAGAATATATGTTTTTTTTAAAAAAAAACTGAATTCTATTTTTTTTCCTTATTTAACTTTTCCGTAAATAATTTAAATATTCATTCTTTTCATTTTAACTATATACAACTCTTCTATATATTTTCTGTTTTCTTTTTAATTAAAACTAAACTTAAAACCCAACCAAAAGAGAAAAAAACCCAAACCAAATCAAATACCCAAACCCCAGCCCCCAGCAGCCCAACCCAAACTCCCCTCAGCCCCCCAGCGCCCCTGCCCAGCCCGCCCCTGCCCCCAGCCCCAGCCCCCTTTCCTTTCCCTTTTCTTTCGGCCCTTTCCTGCCAAAATCCAGGAGGCCCAATTTTCCCCTTTTACTATTTTTTTTTTCCAAATTCTTTTCCTGCTTGGGCTGAACACCTCCCAGCCCAATATCGAAATTCAGCCCTTTTCTTTTCCTATTCTTTCCTTCTTCAACTTTTAAGCCCATTTACTTACAATTTTCCAAACAACAATATAATCCCAATTCTTCTTACAACTACAATATAACCATATCACTAATCAATCTTTTTTTTTTCTTCTTTACCTCCATACATCCGAAAACAACAATAACATATACTTAACATCTTTATGCAACAAAGGGAAAAAAAAAACTAGAACATATAACATATCAACTTAAATTGTAACATGCCAAAATAAACAATAATTTAAACACATAACAAATAATTCATATATGAAATAAATTCAAAAGAGAGAGCCACCTACCTCTTAATTGTAGTCTAACAATATTGGTGGTATTGTAGTAGTTGTGGTGGTGCTAGTGGTGGTGTTGTGATATTGGTGGTTGTGTTGGTGGCGTTTGCCCTCTTCTTCACTTTTTTTTTTCTTCCCTTCCTTCTCTTTATTCCTTATATTCCCTATCAGTTGCTCTCTTTTACAAACTTTGCACTCAATTCCACTTCCTCATCACATGGCCGTTTGGCCTTTTTAATTTAAGAGGGGGGAAAAAGTTCATCCCCCCTTGACTAAATGAGATAAGATATAATTTATGGGTGGGGTTTTTGAAGAGTTTCTCTTTTTTTTTAAAAAAAAATTAATTTTTCATTTTATTGCTGCCCCTTCTTTTTACGGGTTATAACAAACCTAGTATTTAATTGCAATTATGATAGCCGAACATCACCAACCAAACACTACATCTGAATACATTTTTAGATTTACATAAAAAGATTTATGACCGGAAAATCCAATCTAACTTCTATCAGCTTGTCTCACGATATGATAGGGATGAAAGTCAGATGTCCAAATTCTGCTATAACGGAGTTTGGACTGTTCAGACAGCTACACAAATAGTCCACTGCAAGCAATGGAGCTCCAATACCATGCGCTTACTTAGAAAAAGAGTCGAATATCTTGCTTGGGACAAGCATCAAACTCTCGCCAATCTTTCGAGACTCCATCACCGGAACCATTAGGTCATGTTGTTTTTAAGATTTACATATGGATGACATCAAGGCGTTCACATGTAACTAAGATGGAGTTTGCTTCTAAATTGGTGTCAAAATTCAGAAAATTTGTCCATAAAAATTAGTACGTTCGGCATGCAAACACCTAACTCTAACGCCTTGATGTGTTATCTTCTAGCTATGTCATATAAAACTCGTTAATAATCTGATATTTCTAATTTATTGTGTATGATATTCTCATCATGTTATGGGACTTTAATGTGTTAAGTGCAGTGAAAATATACATTCTCCTTCGATGGGACATGCACTTAATATGTGATGTGTGCTAGTTCGATAAAAAGCTATCTTGATTTTGAAATCTAAAGGGTTATGACCGAAAACCCCAACCGGACTCTATCAGTCTGTCCCACGATGTAATAGGGATGAAAGTTAGGTGATCAAGGCCATTTATGACAGAGTTTGAACTGTTCAGACAACCCCACAAGGAGTTCACTACAAGCAGTGGAGCTCCAATACTATGCGCTTACCTGGAAAGATGGTCAAAAATCTTGCTAGAGATAAGAATCGAACTTTCGCCGCTCTCTCGAACCTCTGTGAATGGAACAATTGGGACATGTCATGGGGACTTTGATTTTGAAATCTATTGAATATTCATGTGTGCTTTTGTGCATGACAACTAATGGCAAGGATGTGGACAAGAATTGGAGAAAAATTGCAGCCCAGGTCAAGTTCAAATAGAGGGGCAAGTATAGCAAATTATTTTTAAGAATGTATGTACGAATTTCAATAACTACTTGGGGTTACATGAGGTGAGGACTATATCCATTCAAAACCTTAAGGCAATGAGTGGTGGTACATCATTCTCATATAAGCCATGCATTTTTTCTCAAATTAGCAATGTGGGATTCTCAACACCCGCCCTCCGTGGCAACGTGGCTTGACATACACACGCGCCCTACAACCTGCCCTCAATCACAAACCACAAGCCATGCATGAACATCTGGACTTAGGTGCCACAAGCCAAGCATGAACATCTGGACTTAGGTGAGGGAAAACATCATGTGGCCAACCATGGGCCAGGCCCTACAACTCGCCCTCAATCACAAACCACAAGCCAGGCATGAACATCTGGACTTAGGTGCCACAAGCCAGGCATGAACATCTGGACTTAGGTGAGGGGAAACATTATGTGGCCAACCATGGGTCAGGCAAGAGTTGAGTCCACATTTTAAACCTGCTCTGATACCATATTGAAACTTGGGCTTACATGGGGTGTACCATATCCATTCAAAACCTTAAGGCAATGAGTGGTGGTACATCATTCTCATATAAACCATGCATTTTTTCTCAAATTAGCAATGTGAGATTCTCAACAACTACAGTGCAAGAATTTATGTCCTGCTGTCTACATCGTCTACAGATATGGTTGAGTTTAGATATAGACTTTTTATAAACAACAAAAATTGTTTATTTATTTAAATAGCAATGAATAACCTGATTTATTTTCTTTGAGACTACAATTATTAAATCCGTCTTAATCGAGGATTCAACCTTTTGTTCGGAAGTTGGCAATACCCACTTTGCAGTGCCTCAAAATAGCTCTTAACTTAACGAGAATCAGCATTTCTCTTTCTTATTTTGGCTATTTACTTATTAAGCAAATCATTCATCTTTATTTAATGCAGCTGTAAGTTTGTGACAGTAGGTTTTAGATTTTATTTTTTACATTTTCCCCTTTTTTGTGTGTGCAAGCAAAAAAAAAAGTTCATGGTGTATTATGTTTACGCATTTACGTAGAGTTCAGAGAGGGTCCAGATCGCGAAAGCGATCCGATATACGCAGCATTATCCTATACTTTGTACAAGATGCTGTTTTCACACCGTGAATCCGTGACTTCAAAGTCACAAAGCAGCAACCATACTAGTTGCTCCATTGCACAATCAAAGGATCACTTTTTTTGTATCAATGAACAAAGTTTACATCTACTTTGCATGAGAACTAGTTTTATGTTCAGTCTTTAGCATATCACTATTCAGATGAGCAGCCATCAGACAAGTCTTAGATTTCGATGATTTAAGAATTATTTTGTGCACTTTGACACATTAACAGTATATATGCAGCGAAATAACCTTTTCTTTTTTTTCTTTTTCTCTTTTTCTGGAAAGCCAAATAATCAGTTATAAAGAGATTATCATATTCTGTAAAGCTATATACATCGAGGAAGAGACGAACACACCAAATTAAATCCAGATACATCCCTGTGAACAAACTTCTCTCAAATGATTTGTGATTATGATTTTTGAATTTTAGTGGAATCATATTTGGTTTTACTATATGTAAATATTCTGAATAGATATATTTGGTACAATAAATTATCCAAAACTATGTTATAAAATATCCAGTATTATAAATTCAGCTGCTCTTGAATAAGCTCTTGGCGTAGTCATAGGTGTGAGACTTTCAAACTCCTTCTAAAGTGAAAAGCCTTTTTCTTTATATATATATATATATAAAGGAATAGCGCCATTGAGAAGTCCTCACCTAATAAACCCTCTCCTAGTATAAGTACAAGGCAGTGACTTAAAAAATTCTCCAAAGCGTGAAAGCTATGAATGTAGAGATCAGATTCCAAGACGTATTTTTAGAAAGACTTTGCATTGAAAAAATAGTAGCACTTCAACAAATCAAAATGTACAAGATATTTATAGGTCCATTGTAATAATCTATTACCACATTTCTTTTCTTATATATCATTATTTTATTGAACCACTAGTTACTCGTATAAAACCTCTCAACCACGATAAACGCCACGATAAACTTCATCAATGATATAATATATAAAGCAGAATGGGCACTCTATTTTTGATGCTAATGAAGTTGGCAAAGATTTCTTCATATTCAAAAGGCAGCTCAGCCGCCCCTTCCAATCATACAGATACATGTCACACCAATTATGTTATTTTTCTTAATTTAGCAGTTTCTAGACATAATGTCGAAATTCCTATATGGAGATAAAAGGGCAGATATTATATCTTTCTTGTGAATCCGACATCCTCGGGAACCAGAGAAAATATGATGTTAGAATCCCCTCAGCTCAAAGCTCTCACCCTACGCGTCACAGTGCAACACGTGGCAGCAGGGGTGGGTGGTGAGGTTAGATGCGGGTCATTCTCATCTAACCTCACCACTCACTCATGCTGCCACATGTCGCGCGGTGACGTGTGGGATGAGGAGGGAGTGGGTGAGATGATCTCATCCTGAAAATATGATAGCGTAGTCTTACTTTTCTATTTTCCTTCAATCAAAAGGCGAAATATGATATCGTAGTCTTACTTTTCTATTTTCTTTCGATCAAAAGGCGAAATATGATATCGTAGTCCTACTTTTCTATTTTCCTTCTACCCGTGAAATTCCTCGTCTTGGGAGTCTCCACCGCCTCAGAGTATTATGGAGGATGCAAATTAGGAACCCAGCATCCTTCTAGGTTGGATGAGTAATTACGTGGTGACCCACACAAGATGTTTCCTGTAAACTAGGTCTTCAGTCTAGCAGGGGTGAAACATCCACACTGTATGTGTTTCTGAAATCAAATCTCAACCTGAATACCAACTGAGTTATGCCATTCGGACAACTTTTCTATTTTCCTAATGTGGGATATTAGAACCATTCATTGGAGCAGTAACACGAGTCAAAAACTTAAAAGGCAACATGATATCCAAGAACTCAAGGAAACCAAAAGCTAGAACAAATAAAAGAACAAACGGCCAATCTATTCAAGCAATATATACTTTAGCAATGGTCATACTTATGGTATCATGTACGAAAGACCAAAAAGAGAAGAAAAAGTCCATGTGTAGTGCGAGATGTCCTATGGTTGTTTTGAATTGGATTCAATATCTAAGGGTCTGTTAGAAGGTTTTTGGAAAGAAAGAATTGCCACGCAATTGAAGCAGAGAAAGTTTTGGCAACTTGTGGAAATGATTTAGTTTGGGGCAGGCAATGCCAAGTTTTTCTTATTTCTTTGAACATCCCTTTTACAGTGTGATGCCAGCACATTTGGTGGCGGGGGGTGGCGGGGGGAGGAGGGACCCGATTAGAAGACAAAACCACAATATAATAAATAAAAAAGTATTCATGATGCACTAGGCTTCCGCGTTTACGCAGGGCCTGAGGAGGAGCCGGATCGTTTCACAATCTAATGTACGCAGCCTGCTCAGGGTCCGGAAAGGAGCCGGATCGCACTGCGATCTGATGTACGTAGCTTTACCCTACACTTTGTGCAAGATGCTGTTTCCGCGACCCGAACATGTGACCTTGAAATCGCGATATGATGTACGCATCTTTACCCTATATTTTGTGTAAGATGTTGTTTCTGCGCCTCGAACTTATGACTTTAAAATCGCGATCTGAAGCTTTACCCTACACTTTGTGCAAGAGGCTGTCTCCGTGACTCGAACTTGTGACCTCAATGTCACAAAACAACAATCTTACCAGTTGCTTTAATTCCACCCTCTATTGAATAGGAAGAACAAATTCCTATAAAGTAGAAGGAAAGACTAAACTAAAATCAATATAAAACTGAAAGATATATGAAAATAATAACTACTATAAAAAATCAAAATAAATTAGGGATACGTAAATTTAAGACTTTTAATCTTAGAAAATCAGCTAGACCTACTTAAATTAGGCATCATTGGTGCACGCCAAGTTAAATGATTGATTTCCTAGTCTCAAAAAAAAAAAAAAAAAAAAAAAAAAA
>AP025073.1:27479219-27697252 GCA_036186865.1 Eustoma russellianum | reverse complement strand
AAAAAAAAAAAAAAAAAAAAAAAAAAAAAGAGGAGTGATTTCCTAAGTATAAATCAAATGCATTTAAGAAATGATATCCTTAGATAATAAATTTAACTGTCATCGAAAAGGAAAGAAATCGAATCAAAACCATTTAACTTTTTTGTTAATAAGTATTCTAATAATTATTTATTGACAATGCTATCTAATTTGAATGACAAACTTTATTACGGTCAAAGTGTAACTATTACTAAGTGCATTAAGATTTACCTTTTAAAAGATATACAATAAAATGATTGACATGTCAAAGAAGGTAAATGTGTTTAAAACTAACTACTATCATATTTATTTATCTCTTGTTACTTAAGGGATAACCATTAAAATATGTAACAGTTGCACGTTCAACGTAACAAAAATAAAATGAACTTGCATACTTAATGATTACGATATTGGGATTTCAATACAACCAAAAAAATCCCCATAAACCATTAATAGAGATAGATTTTTGTGGAATAAATCACAAATTAGTTTTTTCATATTGAATATCGGCAGCATAAATCACAAATTAGTTTTTCATATTGAATTTGCACGTGTTTGTTCATGCTCTGTCGTTGTTTTATATTATATGTACATATACAAGTTAGAAGTATTTTAATATCGGCAGCATCCTGTTTATATTTCTTGAATTACCTCACTAACACACTAGCACATCATAACCGTAGTATTGAGCCGTTTATATAGGTACATATAGAGCCGAGAGTCTCATTGAAAGCAAACTCTCTATCCTCTGGGATAGAGATATTGTTTGCTTGCCATTTACCTTCCCCAGACCCTAGCGATAGCTTTTGCTGTCGTTGAGAAATACTGAGTTCAATTGATTGATTGATATTGAAATATCGTTTAGCTGTTATGCGAGGTTTTGGTAGGATATAGGAACACTTAGGGTATATGTAGAGGCTTAAACACTTTTGACTTTGTAATTTTCTTTGTTTGTCTATCTTACATTATTTGTGCATATACATGGTTGTTGCGATCTTAATATCAAAAACTTTCTATTTGTATTTACTAAATCCATCCACTGGCACACTAGCACACCATATTCATATTATTGTGTCATTTATACAGATATATATATGAAGTCGTGGGTCTCATTAGAACCAAAATCTCTATATATTGGAATAGAGGTATTGTTTTTGCCGCTCACCTTCTCATACCCTAACGAGAGCTTTTGTTGTCATTGGGATATAATGTGTGGTGTTGTTGTGTGCGAACTATTTAAAATAACGTGATTAACTCTGATCGTAACAGATAAGGCTTCTAGAGTGAATCTGTTCTTTTGCTATATTTCGAAAGCAAATCAAAAAGAATGTGTTTCACTACTCAGAAGCTTACGACATAATCGACAATGCTTTAGAGCCCTATTATGTTCATAGAAATTTCTCTAAAAGACATCCCTATGCAAAGAAACTTTCAGCTAGCAAAATTGAATCTATCCCACTATGGTTGGAAGGAATTACACCTACCTAGGGCTTTATAGGTTGAACCCAACCAGTAAGGGTTTCCGCCACCTCCGGTTCCACAGGGTGTATAGGAATGTAAATTAGGTTCCAAGGGCCCACTAGTAGAAGTTTGTTATAGGACAGGGACAGCACAAGGAACCCATTGACACCGAAGGAACAACCGACGGGCTGACCTGTCAGTCTATCAGGTCATTCCAGGGGCCAATAGTGCTCCCACACTATGCAGCTAGCTTGGAGGGAGTTCAAACATCCTCGCCTTCATCAAAGTTAGAACCCCTTACGTTTTCGAAACTCCCTACTTAGAACCACGAAATATGTTTGAAGTGTTGGAAACAATCAATCATGTACCAAGACGCAGTCGTACAACGTGTGCATATGAAACAAAATAAATCAAACCCGGGGCGAGTCGAAGACTCTGTCCTTAAGACGTATTGCTCCGGTATACTGTGTCCAACCGGTGTGAGCAATCGTCTCCCAGGATACAACGAGTACCTGTTCAGTTGAGCGGCACTGCTGAACTTGAACTCCTTCGAACGCTAGAGTATCCTGACTTCTCCCGGATAATATGCAAGACTCACGTGCTACGAATGCAGAATGCGTTGAAATGCTAAGAGCAAAAGGTGTGTTTTAAATGAACACCCTTAGCCCTCTTTATATAGGGGAGTCGGTTGGAGAACAAGGAACCGTGACCGTTGGATCAAAACCGAAGTTTGATTTAGACCGTTAGATTAAAACCTCCTATCTAGATTAGGAAGGTTTAATCTCAGCCTTTGGATCGAAGATAGATTAGCAGGTTTAAACCTGGATCGTTAGATGGAAACCATATTCGGTTAAGCGGTTAAGACAGTTTAAATCTCGGCCGTTAGATTAAAGCTGCTTTTTCCACCACCGTTAGATCACAACCGATTGATCTTATCTTTTGTAGGAGGAAATTGTTTGATTTAAGTTTGAATCAAACCTGCACAAACAGAACAAATCTGCCCGCTGTCAGACTTCGATCGATCACATCGATCGATCGAAGTGACATCGATCGATCGATGTGATCGACTGATGTCTGACTGAGTACATCATTCGATCACTCTGATCGATCTAAGAGACATCGATCGATCGAAGTCATCGATCGATGTCCTCTGTTCCACTTAGATCGATCTACCAAGAGATCGAAGCCCTCTGATCCACTTCGATCGATGACATCGATCGATCGAAGTGACATCGATCGATCGATGTCATCGATCGATGTCCGTCAGATGCTTTTTACGCCACATGGACACTTCCAACGTGGCATTCCTCCACACAGGTGACACATCACCCATCCGTAACATTTCCATCTACTTTGAGCATTAATTTCACATTCACCCAATACCATAATTGAGTGATTCCACATCCTAACATTAACTACTCGTTACGTAGATAATTAAGGATTCATTAGTTTTCGATTTCATTATCGGAAACTCATTAAGCTCAAACTACGTTGCTCAACCAAGTTTTGCAACACTCATTAACGGGCCAAAGCCCAAATCTTCAATCCCCAACGATGGGCCAAAGCCCAACCTTAAATTCTCCAACATGAAGACTACCTCAGGCTTTATAAAATTGAACCTTTCCCACTATGTTTGGAAGGAATTACACCTACCCCAGGCTTTACCACTTGAATGTGATTAACTCTTTAGTATAATAGAGACTTAGTCCAAGACTTGGTATAAGTTTTACCCAGGCTGCTACTTTGAACATGGACCCATGTAAACAGAAAGTTTGGTAGTTGAGCTGTTTCTGTCTTGTTTAAGCTACCCTGATCCACCCCATATATGATTCAAGATCATCTTTATTTCTTTCTCATTTTCATCCCTTCCATTCCCATTCTATCTTTGCTATCACAAAAAAAGCAGCTGAAACTAAAATCTTAGAAACTGATCAAACAATGGATGGCAGTAGTAGCAGCATAGAAATGGAGAAAGAATGCTTAACTGCAGAAATGGACTTCAAAGACACTTCTTCTGTTGTCATCAAAATCCGTCGAAAACTCCCCGATTTCTTGCACTCTGTCAAGCTCAAGTACGTTCGGTTGGGTCTAGGTCATGGTTATTCATGTCACCCTACTCCTCTTCTCCTCTGTTTCTCCCTCGTTTTTCTTTTAATTTTCAACTTCGACCGCGTTCCTCTCTTTTTTGCCAATGCCGGGAACTCCGAAAACCTCTCCGGCGTTGTAGTATCCGGTTTTTTAGTGTTCTTACTAGGCATTTACTGTTACTATCTCAAATGTCGTCCTGCCCCTGTTTTTCTTGTCGATTTCGCCTGCTACAAGCCGGAAGAAGAGCGAAAAATGTCGGTAGATTCTTTCTTAAAGATGACAGAAAACACCGGAGCTTTTCAGGAGGAAACCCTCCATTTCCAGAAAAAAATAGCTTCACGTTCCGGCCTAGGAGATGAAACCTATCTTCCCGCCGGCATAACTTCAGTTCCTCCGAATCTATGCATGAAAGAAGCCCGATCTGAAGCCGAATCCGTCATGTTCGGCGCTCTAGACTCCCTATTCAAAACCACCGGAGTAAGTCCCAAAGAAATCGGAATTTTAATCGTAAATTGCAGCTTATTCAATCCAACCCCCTCGCTTTCCTCCATGATAATCAACCGCTATAAGATGAGAACAGACATTAAGAGTTACAATCTCGGCGGAATGGGGTGCAGCGCCGGTCTAATCTCTGTGGATTTAGCAAAACATCTCTTAAACATTAATTCAAACACCTACGCGGTTGTTGTGAGCACAGAAAACATTACTCTTAATTGGTACTTCGGTAACGATCGCTCCATGCTTTTATGTAACTGCATTTTCCGTATGGGTGGGGCCGCAGTGCTTCTCTCCAACAAATCACGTGACAAATCCCGATCCAAGTACGAATTAATCCACACTGTCCGGACTCATAAAGGCTCCGACGACAATAGCTACCGCTGCGTCTACCAAAGAGAAGATGATAAAGGCACAATCGGAGTTTCTCTCGCCCGTGAACTCATGGCCGTCGCCGGAGACGCTCTGAAAACGAACATAACGACATTAGGACCGGTGGTTCTGCCGTTATCGGAGCAACTGATGTTCTTAGTAACTTTAATGAAGAAAAAATTGTTCAAAATGAAGGTTGTCAAGCCTTATATACCGGATTTTAAGCTGGCGTTTGAGCATTTCTGCATACACGCCGGAGGAAGGGCGGTGCTGGATGAGCTACAGAAGAATCTGAATTTGACGGAATTTCACATGGAACCTTCGAGGATGACGCTGCATAGGTTTGGGAATACTTCGAGCAGTTCTCTTTGGTATGAGCTAGCTTATACTGAAGCCAAAGGAAGAGTTTACAAAGGGGATAGGGTTTGGCAGATCGCTTTCGGATCGGGATTTAAATGTAACAGTGCTGTTTGGAGAGCTCTGAGGAATGTGTCTGCCGATGAGTGCAAAGACGGCGGCGGCGGCGGCAATCCTTGGGCTGACTGCATCCACCGCTACCCTGTCGGCGTCGGCGTCAAGGTCCCTTAATTATCTGGCCCATTTTCTCTCTTCAACTTGTTTCGTCTATCTTATAAGTGATGTATTTTATCTTTATCTCTATCTCATAATAATCATTTTCTCTTGTATGTCATTAATCGTCACGCGTACTATTTAAAGAATTTTTTATTTTTTATTTATTGAGATACATATGACATGTATTGATTCTAAATGATATGATACTGTTACAAGAAATCTTTGCAAATGCAAAGCAGTTTCGACTTTATAGTGGTTGTCTTTTTCATTTTAATACTTAAGACAGGTATGTTTTCCTTATAATGGTTATTCATGTATTTAGTAATGTATTATACTATATATATTCATTTTATCGTGACATCTATTACACTTCTTTCGTTCCAAATATATTCATGTATTTGGTATATATTATACTATGTATATTCATCTTATTGTGACATGTATTACACTTCTTTAGTTCCAAATATATTCATGTATTTGGTATGTATTATACTATGTATATCCAACTTATTGTGACGTGTATTGCAATTCTTTCGTTCCAAATATATTATCTTATCTCATACGATATCTTAATTTGTCCTAAAAATTATTGTACATTATCCAAAAATAGTAATATATTATTATTAAAAGCTTTTATAGTACTCTTTCAATTAACACATATATGATTCATCTACTTTACTTCAATTAACCAGTTAAGTGCAGAATAAAAATAGTAATCAAAATAATTTGACTTTTGTATTTTTGAAGTGTTTTTATACATATAAATTTAAAGGTGTAGAACAATGTGCAAACTACATGTTAATTTGTTATACAATAGTGCAAAAGTTCATACATTGACTTTCAGGGCATTCATTGTTCCAGCTTAAAGAAGTTTTGTGGAAGATGTAAATGAATAAGTCTATTAATTTTTTAGGTAGAAGGTCCTTACATGGGTTGGGATCTCCTAACCCGCATCTAGCCTCACCAACCCTCCTTGATGCCACGTGTCGCGTGGTCACGCGTCACCGTACCTCCTTTGCGGTGAGGGGATCCTATCCCACCTACATGGATGTTAAGACCAAATTTACTCAGCTATAAAAACCTGCTGACGGGATTCATGTTTAATTTTATCTGGCATTATGTTCTTGCTTCGTGATCCACTCGAATAATTGTACGTACGAATTTTTCAAAAACAGTTGCAAAGGGACAAGAAATTTCAAAAACAAACATTAATATTTCATTAATTTGAACAATGGAGAGAGAGAGTTTTATCTTGTCCCTTACAGGTGGAGCTTAAAATCAAAGGGCCTTGTGTTTGTTCTTGAATCACATAGAGCTAGATGAATTAACACCTTGTTGATCTTTGACAAAGCTTCAGATTTTGTTTAATTTGAGAAGTGCCATAAAACCGGATGAGATCTGGGGAGGCCTCATATGAGGCAAAATATGAAGCATCCAATCACGCGACGACACGTGTACAAAAAAGACTCGCTGTTTACTTTTTTCTTTTTTTTTAAAAAAAAAAGCCTCTTTTGTACACGTGACATCTCGTAATTGAATGCCTCATATTTTGCCTCATATAAGATCCCCTCTGATCTCATCCGAATATGCGGCTTGATTTGATTCCAAGAGAGACCTTCCACTCTTAGGGCAAGCTTCTCCGGGTTATTTTGGGCTTTAGAGAGTTACATTTCCACATGTTAAGTTATATTGGTACTTTGTACTTGTTCCTAATAAAATTTTCTTTTTCGTCATTTAAGAATATATACACATATATACACACACATATATATATGATGTAATTGTGATGTCATGGTGTGGTAATGGTTTAATAACAATCAAACCAGTAAACATTAAACTAATAACTTTTACAATTAAATTAAGTGTTCGACTTTTTAACATTGACTTATTCTTCCAAGAAAATAACTATACCTTTTTTATATAAATGAGAGGCTCCAACCCAAATACTAGAATAGAAAATTGCTGCCTAATACTCCTTTTGTCAGATATATTTTATTTTTAAGTAAATATAATTTAAAAAAATGAGACTATTTTGATCACTATTCATATTATACTTGGTTAATTAAGACACATTAAGAAAATTACATAAATGTCCATTGAAACAGTAACATGAAATTTTAACAAATATTATATTTCTACTTTTGCAAAGGTCAAAATACTGTTAAGATAAATTAAAATAAAAACTATTACAATATCTTTAATACTCGTAGTAGGCATTTTTGCAGAAAATAATTACGTAAACAATAAATAAATGAAAAGAGCTCCCCTTATCTTTCCATCTCCACATATCTGATCTTATTTCATTGGCCGGCCAATCGAGATCCTGTATCCAGTGTCAATTCTAATGTCCGCCGCCACAAATCCTTTCACAGCAAGTCCTTCCGTCCCGTTGCTTCCAGTCCCAGCCACCACTAAACGACCGCACTCTGCCGTCTCAGCTCGATTGGCGACCACAGTTAAAGACGACGACGATTTCAATCAAAGGCAAAAAGTCGGCTCCATTGGCCGTGCCGTCCTCACAGCGTCCTCCAATCCAAAGTCCCAGACGCCTACTCCAAAATCAAATACAAAAGAGGTGCAACAGCAACAGCTGAGTGGTTCTGATGTGTTGTCGGCGTTAAGTAGAGCTACAGCCGAGAAGGCAAAGAAGAAGAAAAGGAACAATTTGACCAATTCCAGCCCTGGAATTGCCCGAGAGGGGAAGATCAGTAAAGAAATTGGAACGAAGAAGGTTGTTGACGTTAAGCCATTGTGCGTGAAAGAGGAATGGGGTATCCGATTGCAAGAATTACAAGACAGACTCGATGAGCTTAGGATTAATATTATGTAGGTTAGTAGGTATAATTTTTTTTTGTTTTTAATTGGTATAATGTTTTTGTTAATTGTACTATGGAATTAAATTGAGGTTTTGTGTTGTTCCTCTGAGTAAATATGTTTGTTTAAAAAGTTATAACAGTAGAAGAGGCTTACATCTTTATATTTGATACCCTAAAGAAAGAATGAACTAGTGATATATGTTGCCGGGTTTTTATTTCGTTTCATTTGACCCTTGACGAGGTCGGATTGTCTCGCCAAGATAATAGTCGAAATATCCGGGGTCTCACGCCGTTGACCCACCGTCACTTTATCCTCCTAGGAAGCCTGAGAAAGGAAAGAACGCGTTAGGAGTCCCAGGGCGCTGCCCCGGGGAAACCCTCCGACGCTCAAGTCAGTTACGGGCATTATAGCGTATGGCTTGTTGAAAGAGTGGTTTGACAGAACCTGTTTGAGGTCGGCCAAGGTGTAAGCCGAGCTGAGATGAGTACAGCGGGGTGTTCTTTTGACTCGTAATTTGGACTTGTAATTTTGGTTTCCAGTTTTGACCTCTCTCTTCTTACTGTTGGAGAAACCCTTTTATAGCTGGCGAGGCTGGGAGCTGCGTGTCCCAGATGGTTGAGATGACGACGTCTGGCTTGCTTGCATGGTAGCCGTGCAGCTGCTAAAGATTGCTGTCCTGGCATCTTCCCTCTGTATGATTGACATCTGGAAGGTTGGATATTGCATGTGGACCACGTGGCATACTGCTCTGTGACTCTTGTAATCTGGCTGAAACCAATAATCAGAGCCGTGTTCAAGAGCAGATCCGAGGCCGAGATGCGTCTTTCTGGCCGAGATGGAACTGCCGAGGACTGTTTCCTTTGGTCGAGCTGGATGTATATCCGCTCTAGATGTCCCCATCATTATGGCCGAGGTGCCATTTTGAAGGGCAGAAGTGCTGGTCGTGATAAAATGCTTGTGCCAAGGTTCTAGCCGGGCTATTCCAGTTGATAACTGAAGCCGAGGTAAGATCCAATGGCCGAGGTGGTACCCTTTAAGCCAAGGTGAAACCCTTTGGGCTGAGGTGGAAACCTTAGACCGAGGTGGAACCCTTAGTTCCAGTAGGGTACTGACCATGTAGCCGGGATGGCGTGGGGCTTCTGTGGCCGAGTCGAAATACTTGTCCGTGTGGGACTTGGTCAGTCGTCAGGCCGACCTGCGGCCCTTAATCATTTCTGTACTCTTGCTCTAACGTTGACTGTCATTGACTGACGGGTGGATTTTCCGGTATCATCATTTGCCCCCCAGATTAGTTTGGCCGAGCTGAGCTGAGGGCAGGCTGATCTGTTATCGTTGCCTTTAACCGAGGTGTTTCTTGATACCAATTACTCCGTTAACTGTCAAGCGCAGTGTACGATGCATCAGTTTGTAGCTGTACTGATTGAATCAAACTGACCAGACGGATGATCTTCCAGGACACGTGTCTGTCTCCGATTAGTTTGTCCTGCACCATTATGGCCTACGCAGATCGAGGTAACGGCGGTTCAGGATTCAATGACAGACTTAATGATGGCGTGGGGACCGAGGTTGGCCTGAACCGAGGTGACCTTTGGAGTGACTGGGACTTGCCTATAAATAGAGCCTCGTTCCTCATTTTTTTTTTCATTTTGCATTCTAATTGCTCTCCTCATTCTCTCTTCATCGGTGTCAGCTCTTCCAGCGTTTCTCCCTTGCTCCGACGTCCTTTTCACCTCGGCAATCTTCTTCCTCTTCTAGCTAATCGCCTGTAAGTCTTCTGTTTCCATGTCTTCTGCTTCAGACTCACAGAATCGCTCCGAAGGAGCTTCTTATGTTGGTAATGACGGAACTTTTAGTTCCTCATCGGAGAAGACGGTTGTCTCTGAGAACCGTCCTCCAGCTCGGCTTCTTGCTGGTGCTGGTGAGGTTGCCGGCCCCAGTGGCCGAGCTGTGCCGAGCAGAGCTATTAGAGTAGTGGAGGTTTCTCCAGAGCAGGCAGAAACCATTCCTCCTCCGGGCACGGCAACGATGCCTAGTAAATCTAGGGTTTCAGCTCTGCCAGTAGGAGTTGTCTATAGGGGGTCTCCTTCAGCCGAAGTCCAAGAGTCCTTTTGTACTCTGTCTGAGGTGGACGTCTCCTTAATCTGTGGCATGTATGACATCGATGTTGAGCAATTCGATCCCCTCTTACCTTTGCCCAATCAAACAGCCTATGACCCTCCTGAGGGCTATGAGGCTATCTATGAAAAATACTTTCATTCTGGGTTTCGTCTACCCATCCCAGTTTCTCTATTTCGCATTCTTCACTCTTACAACCTTAGGCTTCCCCAAATCAAGCCTAACAGTTTGAAAATTATTCTTTCTTTTCTGCTCTTCCTTAGAGCATCCGAACTCCCTTTTGATCATAGAATCTTTAGGAGTCTATTTGCTTGTAGGTCTTCAGAGAGTTGGTATTATTTTACCAAAAGAGTGACTCCTGAAGATTTTAATTATGTTGTAAATATTCCCTCCTTCAAGAAGAACTGGAAGGGCAGGTTCTTCTATATTAAGAAGTTAGGGTTACCCCAACTTGATATATGGAAGTCAGGCAGAGCTGACAACACGAAGCCGAGCTCAGAGTACGGTGACGAAGCGGCCAAGTTGTACTCTCTGCCTGTGGTCATTGACTGGCACAGGGTTAATGAATCCGTTCTGGAGGCGGCTGACCTGAGCTCCTTAGCCTCAGGTCCCCATTACAAACCCCTTTCTCCAGACAATTTGGCTATAGTCCGGGGTATGTTCTGGTACTTGTGCTTCCTTTTCATTTCTAACTTCCCCACTTAACCTTGCGCACTCTATGCAGGCTCCATGGCTCCTGGAGGGAAAGACGTAGCTGCAAAGATTGCTAAGGCCGCAGCTCGCAAGAAAGCTCAAGCGGCCAAGGCAAGGGCCGAGGTGGCTCAAGGTCTGCCCCCAGCTGAAGGCATGGCCGAGGCTGAGGTGAATCAGGCCATCACAATCGCATCAGAATCAACCAACCCAGGTATTTTACATCTCCCGTCCTGTTGATTTGTTCTTTTAGGTAGTCTTCCTCACTCGGACTATGATAGCAGAGGCAAGGGCCGAGATCCCTCAAAAGGGTTCAGCTCTAGCTGACCTCGAACAAACCCATCAGCATGAGGGCTCTGTGCTGGGGAAGAGGCAAAGGGAAAGTATTCCTATTCCTGAAGCCGAGATGGCACCTGCTCAGGAAAATGTAACGGTGGGCGAGTTTGATGAAGCCGACACCGTGATGAACCCTGCTATAGCCAAGAAGATGAACAGTCTGATACTGCCTGTTGACAAACAACGTTTCTCAACTGCGTCTTGGGGCAGCTTGGTCAACACTGTCCAGATTAACTCCGCCATGGTATGATCTATCTTTTGCTTGTTTCACCTAAAGTTTTTACTAATCCAATTCTGGTGAAACAGCTAAAAGTACAACTGTCCGAACTCATTAGCCGAGGTGAAGAGCTACAGAGTCAGCTGGCAATCAAAACCAAAGAGTCTGATGCCAATTTCCAGAGCATCACCTTTTTAAAGTCGGAAATCATCAAAATTCAAGGCCAGAAGGAGGAGGCCGAGACAAAGTGGGCTACGACCAACTCCCTGGTGGCTGAGCTAGAAAAAAGGAATGCTGATCTAGAAGCATGTTACAACCAAGTCATGGCCGAGTCTGGGCAGAAAGATGCTGTGATCAAGTCTCTGCAAGAGAAACTGGAACAGCAAGCATCAAACTTTTCTGCTCAACTTGCTGCGGCCAAGTCTGAAGCATTGGCCGAGTTTAAGAAGTCTGAGCTATTTGAAGAGAACATGGTGCTGCTGCAAGGGCCAGTTATGCAGATGGGCCAGACAAAGGCCATTGATGTCTGTGCCGAGGTCTGCCCCCAGCTGAATAAGGATGACCCCAGGCTGGCTGAGCTCTATAACGTCAATGCTGAGGCCGAGTTCGAAGCCCAGTTTCAGAAGTTTACTGATGGGGCAGACTTGCGTGATGATGATGAGCAAATCTAAACTTTGATTGTAACAAATGTACTCTGGTCATCAATGAAAGTTTCTGCCCTTTTTAATTTGTAATTCTTGTCCGTTTCCAAGTTTTTTGCATTTCAGTATTTTCTTCATACTTTTTGTTGCCGAGGTGGCACATCGGACCCAATAATCTTAAACAATCCTCTGCCCGCAGATTAGTGTAGCCAAACTTTTCAAGTTCATTGTTGCCGAGATTGAATGTCGGTCTTATTAAACCTGCTCAACTTTAATAAAAGATAGACAAAATAAAAGTTACCTTGTCTTGCTGAGTTTGAATAAGAGAATCTCGTGAAGCCTTGGCCGAGATCTCATTTAAAATCACTCGAGCATATCCGTTGTACACTAGCCGAGGTGAGATATAGAGATCTGCCCCGACCTTATCCAGATCTGCCAAGGTCATACGAGTCCTGAGCAAGTTAGCGTCCCGAGCTGGCCGAGATGCAACTTCAACTCTTGATCTTTCCCAAACCTGCTGAGAAGAAATCTTTGACCCTCTGGCGAGCTCTTTCCCCAGATCCTGCTGAGAAGAAATTTAACCCTCTGGCGGGCTCTTTCCCCAGATCCTGCTGAGAAGAAATTTAACCCTCTGGCGGGCTCTTTCCCCAGAACTTGCCGAGGAGAAATTTTTAACCCTCTGGCGGGCTCTTTCCCCAGAACTTGCCGAGGAGAAATTTTTAACCCTCTGGCGGGCTCTTTCCCCAGATCCTGCTGAGAAGAAATTTAACCCTCTGGCGGGCTCTTTCCCCAGATCCTGCTGAGAAGAAATTTAACCCTCTGGCGGGCTCTTTCCCCAGAACTTGCCGAGGAGAAATTTTTAACCCTCTGGCGGGCTCTTTCCCCAGATCCTGCTGAGAAGAAATTTAACCCTCTGGCGGGCTCTTTCCCCAGAACCTGCTGAGGAGAAATTTTTTACCCTTTAGCGGGCAAGTGCCTGGAACTTAGCCGAGGTCTTTTTTCACCCTTTAGCGGGCAGGTGCCTGGAACTTAGCCGAGGTCTTTTTTCACCCTTTAGCGGGCAGGTGCCTGGAACTTAGCCGAGGTCTTTCTGGTAAGAAACTTCAGTTCTGCAGAACTGTCCATAATTGAATGAACACTTTTATTGCTGAGAAGTTTCATACACCGAGAGGTGACTTGTACAGGCCAACTACAAGGCTGAGCTGGGGGTTTTCAGATGTATTCGAAGATTGGTCCCCACTTTGAACTCCATTAACGGACAAGATAGCCTAACTTTCCAACTTAGAGCTACCACTCGGGTTGATGTTCACCTCAAGGAACATCTAATTCGGCTTACCTGCATAAGTTTCATCTCGGATTGTGAAACTGCTGCAGATGGCCGAGCTCAATTTGACGGGCTATCTCTTTTCCGAGCTGCCTACAATCTTCTGTATCGTGCCCTATATCATGATGATATAGGCAGTAGAGTTGTGGATCCCTCTTATGGAGTGGTCCTGCAAGAGGTTTAGGTTCCTTTACCAGGCTTTTCTTCCTCATATAGGAAAGAATACGAGCTTTGGAAGCCAGCAAGGAACTTCTTTCTCTGCCCTGGCCCCCCATCCGGACCTTAACGGATGCTCTTTCTCGCCGTGAGGCCTGGATATGTCTTTCGAGACTTCGAGGCCGAGGTGAGGTCGAGGGGCTCTGTGTGGTCTGATCATCAGACCTTCGAAATGGATACTCAGCTTCAGTTATAATCTCGATTTGACATTCAGAATGATATCCTGGCCGAGATGGAGAATATTCCAACTGCTGAACGCTGGTACCACTGGGAGAAGGATTACTTGTTCCTTCTCTGAACGCTTCCCTTCTCAACTCCAGTACAGCTTGGAAAGCTGCTGGATTTTGTGCCACATAGTGTATGGCTCGCATATGTTCCTCATATGAGAAGGTAATAGGAGTTAATTCGAACTCCTGGGAACATGAAGCAGTTGGTTGCAAAGAGAGCCTTTGATTGCCTTCTCTGCTCATCTTTCTCTCAATAGCTTCCTAAGCTAAGAATTTTTAGAAATGACTTGATATTTCGAAAGTCAAGGGACCCGGAGGTTCAGGGCCCTTCCTCTAGCGCCAATTTGACGAGGTCGGATTGTCTCGCCAAGATAATAGTCGAAATATCCGGGGTCTCACGCCGTTGACCCACCGTCACTTTATCCTCCTAGGAAGCCTGAGAAAGGAAAGAACGCGTTAGGAGTCCCAGGGCGCTGCCCCGGGGAAACCCTCCGACGCTCAAGTCAGTTACGGGCATTATAGCGTATGGCTTGTTGAAAGAGTGGTTTGACAGAACCTGTTTGAGGTCGGCCAAGGTGTAAGCCGAGCTGAGATGAGTACAGCGGGGTGTTCTTTTGACTCGTAATTTGGACTTGTAATTTTGGTTTCCAGTTTTGACCTCTCTCTTCTTACTGTTGGAGAAACCCTTTTATAGCTGGCGAGGCTGGGAGCTGCGTGTCCCAGATGGTTGAGATGACGACGTCTGGCTTGCTTGCATGGTAGCCGTGCAGCTGCTAAAGATTGCTGTCCTGGCATCTTCCCTCTGTATGATTGACATATGGAAGGTTGGATATTGCATGTGGACCACGTGGCATACTGCTCTGTGACTCTTGTAATCTGGCTGAAACCAATAATCAGAGCCGTGTTCAAGAGCAGATCCGAGGCCGAGATGCGTCTTTCTGGCCGAGATGGAACTGCCGAGGACTGTTTCCTTTGGTCGAGCTGGATGTATATCCGCTCTAGATGTCCCCATCATTATGGCCGAGGTGCCATTTTGAAGGGCAGAAGTGCTGGTCGTGATAAAATGCTTGTGCCAAGGTTCTAGCCGGGCTATTCCAGTTGATAACTGAAGCCGAGGTAAGATCCAATGGCCGAGGTGGTACCCTTTAAGCCAAGGTGAAACCCTTTGGGCTGAGGTGGAAACCTTAGACCGAGGTGGAACCCTTAGTTCCAGTAGGGTACTGACCATGTAGCCGGGATGGCGTGGGGCTTCTGTGGCCGAGCCGAAATACTTGTCCGTGTGGGACTTGGTCAGTCGTCAGGCCGACCTGCGGCCCTTAATCATTTCTGTACTCTTGCTCTAACGTTGACTGTCATTGACTGACGGGTGGATTTTCCGGTATCATCAACCCTCATTATATTATGAAGTAGCAGTTGATTGTCATAGCTTGACGCATCATTATGGGTCATCGGAAAACAACTTCGGTGTGACACATGTGTATGATTGCGTACATCCGATCCCTTTATACCCCACCATATGCGAGAACATCTAAGTCAATTGGGTAATATTGTTGTTGTTGTTGCGCCTTCTGTGGTGCAGGTGTTTCTTGATTATTCCTCTGACAACCTGATGCTCCCATGATTATTCTTCTTTCCAATGATAATTAATCTACGTTAACAATCTTCTCATTTCTAGTTTTTAGCTAATATTTTTTGTAAATAATCTTTAGCTAATATAATGTTTAAAGACCAATGAGGGTGGACCCTAAAGTAACTGGTAAGATTCGTACTATATGACTTTGAGATGACAAGTTCGAGATGCAAAAATTGTTTCTTACATAAAGTCTAGGTTAAAGCTGCGTACATCAGATAGCGAAACGATCCGGTGTTTTTTCAGACCCATGCAAAAACTAGAGTTTAGTGCATCGAAAACGCCTTTAAAGACCACCTCCTCTAAAATTCGGTTGAAGTTTAAAGCTTAAATTTCAATAAGTCCAATCGTTAAGATGTCCAAGTTCACTTGTTAAGATGAGCGAAGGAAAACCGAAGGTTGAGTAGGAGTCAGGATCTCCTGACCCCCCATTTTTGAGGGTAAGAAATGACCTCTGCCACGTGGCAGGGGAGAGGGTTGGTGAGGCTGGGTGCAGGTGACCCCCACCCAGCCTCACCACCCCCTCCACTGCCACGTGGCGGACGGTCACGTGGGGGGTAAGATAGGCGGCGGTGAAAGGATCTCACCCCGATGAGTAGTGGATAACTTGGTATACAACCTTTTGCATCAAAAACCCGAGTCGTACAGTCTAAACAATAAAGATCTCCTCGACCCCAAAGCACTCATCCCCTCTCCATCTTCCGCCACGTGACACCCATCCATCTCATACACCTCTTCTTATCTACCTTCTCATCTAGTTTTACCATCCTCTTCTGCTGGTATGTGGCGGGCGGTGGGAAGGGGTGAGGGATTTGGGGTGAATAGATATAATCCCGTATGAATATGGGTGTATAAAGCACTTGAACCCTTACAAATTTCCAGGTAAGAATGCAAGAGAACACTAAAACTTCTAATCCACCCCTATCACTTTGTTGTTTATAAAAAAAAAAAAAAAAACCTTTTTTTAATTCCTATCATAGAGTTTCCATACTGTGCGTTCTCGGTTCACCACCAATATGATCGTAAAACTTAAACTACATACAGAAATTTAAAATAAAATTAGAGGGAACATTCTCATAACGGCCTTAAGAAACGGGATGGGATCTCCTCACCGCGCGGTGAGTCACCGCACGGCCCAGGACGTGACATGTGGCAGCAGTAGGGGTGGTGAGGCTGGATGAGGGTTACCCTCACCCAGCCTCACCATCCCCTCTTTTTGCCACGTGTCGCGCGGTCACGTACGCGGTGAGGGAGGAGCGGTGTGTAGATCCTATCCCTTAAGAAACTCGGGCCCTGCTTGTTTTTCTTGGTAATCTACAAAGTAGAAATTTAAGTGAAATGTGAATATTAACCCACAAAAAGATGGGAACGAAAACCGCTGGAACAAACTCTATGAGAAGTGGAGAACCCAAGATGACGTTTTCGGTACACTAAAGTCCGGAGAATGGCTGGATTGCTTTGAGATCTGAGGTACGTAGTAGAAGAAAAAAACTTGCCATGATCACATAACAGCCCCATAAGCATTGTTACTGCAACTGCTACAAAACTTTAACCGTCTTACTCAATACATTTCTCCGTTATCTTACATTTCTCCGTTATCTGTAAGCTTGACCCAAGTGTTCATTTTTTCTCCTTCCCCTCCTTTTCCAAAAAATGTCTGAAGTATGTAGCTTAAAGAAGTTACTGATAGCAGTTGTTATTATCTTAGGTGGCGTTTGGTTCGTAATTGGGCATCGGAATCAGAATCGGAATGGGTATAACAGAGTATGTGTTTGGAGTATATGAATTTGGGCCTAAAAATGATAGTTGTTTGATATTGAAAATGAATGTGTATCATAGACATTGATGTTGTTTGGAACGTACTGGAATTGAAATGGGTATCGGATGTGGGCGGCCAGAAAAATTTGACTGGCCGAAATAGTGTCCAGCCAGGCGGCGGACGGCGGTGGCCGGCAACCTTGACCGACCATACCCCTCCTTCCCCATATTGATAGACAAAGGGCTAATATATCAAAAAACGATATGTATTACCAAATACTTGGATATCAAACCGAAACTCATACCTTTATTTCTTCAAACAAACAACTTTTATGGGTTTGGATTCTTACAAAATCATACCTGAGAAACCCCAACCAAATGCCTTCTTAGTACCAAACTAGATGAGAGCAACTGTTGTGATGGACATCTAGCCAGCCTCCTAATATGGCCTATATCTTATATTACCTATGTTAAACTCATACCCATCTTGCCCTCCTGCGGATATCAAAATTTTTGATCCATACATGATCTTTATCCGAATCTAACCTGTTTAGACGGATTGAGCATCTACCGAATTGGGTTATATAACACCGTTTTATTATTTCACTAGTTACTTTTTGCTAAATTTCAATGATAATATAAAATCTCTCTTGCATCATACATCTCTCATGCATAGAAACCAATAACACGTCCCAGGACATAGCCCAACTAGTTCCGGACAGGAGTTTTCGAAAGGGATGTCAGGGGTTCAATTTTTGCCAAAGGTAAAAAAGCCCCTTTCCAGCAAGTGCATAGTGTGGGAGCTCTTTGGCTTATAGGCTTGCCTGCAGTGTTGGGGGCTCCTTATGCAGACTACTGTGTATATGACCAAGCTCCTGCTGACGGACCGTTGGGTACCTAATTTACATCCTTATACTATCTTTGAGACTGAGTGACAGTGACCCTTACTGGTTGGGATTCAACCTTTTAAAAACCAATAAAACAGTCCACGTGACATAGGTCGGTTGCTATTGAATTGATAAATTACAACCTTAAAAAATATTAAATGGCGAAAAAAAAGATGGATGAGTTGGGGTGGGGGCCCATTTGTTGATGTAGATAACAACGCTCTTGACGGTTTTTCCCCGCTGCCTCCTTGTTTTCTCCGCTCACTTCCCTCCCTCCCTCCCTCTTTTAATCTTCTTTCCCAACCTCCCCCTTTTAGACTCAATTCTCTCATACACCTTTTCGTTTGGGTGTTCGCCGGAGCTCTTCTTCTGCCTTTGGCTTTGCTATTTACCAAAGCACAATCCCCACCGATTCCTCTTCCTCTCAGCTTCTCACATTGAAGAGGAAAAAACAAAATGGCTTCTTCCCCGGCGACGGCTTTCTCGGCAGCAAGATATACACATTCTGTATCTCTTAACTCCGGGTCTTCCAGATCTACTGCTAAGCCCGTCTTTGCCTCACGTAATGTCATCTCTCCTTTCCTCCGTTCTCCTCTCTCCAAGAGGGCCGCCACCGCTCTTCCGCCCTCCTCCCGGCGCCGATCTGCCGTTGTCGCCGTCTCTGATGTCGTCAAGGAGAAGAAGATCAAATCTAATGCCGCCTCTCCCCTTTCCAATCTGGTTCGTAAAATGGATCCGTTATTTAACTTTTTGTCCTTCATAATTTTGATGAATTAGGCCACTGATCACGTCTTGGAGCTGTATGGTTAAATGAGCTTTTGTTTTTATTCAATAAAGATACTTTATTCGTTCAATGACATCTAATTTTGTTACTTTATTTGTGTGTGTGTTTTTTTTTTTTTTGGCAGCTGATTACTAAAGAAGAAGGATTGGTGTTATATGAGGACATGGTTCTGGGGAGATCATTTGAGGATATGTGCGCCCAGATGTACTATAGAGGTAAAATGTTTGGTTTTGTGCATTTATACAATGGACAAGAAGCGGTGTCTACTGGTTTCATCAAGCTCTTGAAGCAAGAGGACTCTGTCGTCAGCACTTACCGTGATCACGTCCATGCCTTGAGCAAAGGCGTCCCTGCTCGCCAAGTCATGAGCGAGCTCTTTGGAAAGACCACTGGCTGCTGCCGTGGCCAGGGCGGCTCCATGCACATGTTCTCCAAGGAGCATAATCTTCTGGGAGGATTTGCTTTTATCGGTGAAGGAATTCCTGTTGCTACTGGAGCTGCCTTCTCTTCAAAGTATAGGAGGGAGGTTCTGAATCAGGCTGATTGTGATCATGTTACCTTGGCTTTCTTTGGTGATGGTACTTGCAACAATGGCCAGTTCTTTGAATGCTTGAATATGGCTGCACTTTGGAAGCTCCCTATTATCTTCGTTGTTGAAAACAATTTGTGGGCAATTGGGATGTCGCATTTGCGGGCCACCTCGGATCCAGAAATTTGGAAGAAAGGCCCTGCCTTTGGCATGCCTGGGGTTCATGTGGATGGGATGGACGTCTTGAAAGTCAGGGAGGTTGCCAAGGAGGCAGTTGCCAGGGCTAGAAGGGGAGACGGGCCAACTTTGGTCGAGTGCGAGACATACAGGTTTAGAGGACATTCTTTGGCTGATCCGGATGAGCTCCGTGATCCTGGTGCGTTTTTAATTTATGCAAACACTTTTATCTTAAGTTACCTTTTTCCTTACTATCATACACAAGCATGTGACATATATTATGTATTTGTATTTGTTACTTGAATTTGTATGTATGTGTGTGAATATATAGATAGCTATAGGTGTAGTTAAATATAAATATAACCAGGTATGCCCGTAAAACAAGACCCATAAGATGTTAGCAAGAGAAGGATCTTCAACTTGAGGTATGTTTGGTTGAAATGATTGTTGTTATTAGCCATTGAAGAGGGTAAAACGCATACGTTCTTATATGTGATGGTTCTTATATGTGTGCATATTTCTCACAAGTTTTGAGGGTATTTTTTATAGGATAGAAGACCAAAGATGCTGTACAGTCTGAATGTTGGGCAGTTATGTATCATCATAAAGATGATAGCATTGGGATAATTTTTTTTAGTTAGCGGGTTAGGATGATAATGCTAAGGCGGATGCATAGACTTACAAAGATGGATGAAATGGAACAAAGGATCGATAGATGGACTTACAAAGTTGGATGAAATGGAACAAAGGATCGATAGATGGAGTGTGGTGACTGTTGAAAATTTTGCGAGAGTCGCGTTTAGAATGGTTTAAGTGTTAATTATACCCCCCCCCCAGTGGTCTTTCCAAAGAGCTCACTCATGACTTAGTGATCAGGGACGCCTTTGCTCAAGGCATGGACGTGATCACGGTAAGTGCTGACCACAGAGTCCTCTTGCTTCAAGAGCTTGATGAACCCAGTAGACACAGCTTCTTGTTTATTGCATAAGGATCGATAGATACCTCCCCCCCCCCCCCCCAAAACACACACACACGAAAAAAATCTTTTTTATATAGTTTGCTGTATAAGTTGAGACAGTGAGGAAATAGACTTAATTATGAGATAAAAGAACTACACTGGCTGTGATATGATTATCTGATGGTGAAACTCTTTGGAAAGTCGAAACACCATGTACTATGATGGTTGTGCGAGTAACTCGCAGGATAACGTTAGATTGAGGAAATAACTAGAAAGGATAAGTTGACGAGATAATTAGAAATTTCTTCTTGGCTTTTTAAAGTCATTGATGGATTGGAACAGAAATCTTTTAGGAAAACTGACACTTAAGCCTCTACTTAAGTTACTTGTCTTAGCATCAACTCTGCTGTTAGTCTACAAGATGAACACCAACGCATGCCTTAAAGCATGTTTTACTTGCAGCTGAGAAGGCGCACTATGCTACTCGCGATCCCATCACTGCCTTAAAGCGGTACCTGTTTGAGAACAACCTTGCTAGTGAAGCAGAGTTGAAAGCAATTGACAAGAAGATAGAAGAGGTGGTTGAAGATGCTGTGGACTTTGCAGACAAAAGCCCGGTTCCAGCTCGAAGCCAGTTGCTAGAGAACGTATTCGCAGATCCAAAAGGTTTCGGCATTGGACCTGATGGGAGGTACAGATGTGAGGACCCAAAATTCACTGAAGGCACTGCACACGTCTGAATCATGCATTTGGGTGTTGATAGATACAGTGGTCGTCTTTATTATATGCTGATAACAAGGCTTAAGCTTATGCATTCTTCTGCATTAATTTGTTTGGCTTTTCAGTGGATCTATGTTACTATGTACTTATCAATTTTGTTTCACTGGTTGGCTAATACATATGGGGCTTACTCCATTTTCCTTCTGATAGACCTAGTCAGTTCAATTTTGTTATTACAATCAACATAGTCAACATTATCAGAAACAACCCCAGAATTCAGTGTTCATTTCCTATACTTGGTGAGTTTCTATAGAAGGAAAGTAAAAGGTGGTATAAGGATGTTAAGCACAAAAGAATAATTGAACCAAATCGGAACTCTTGAAATTGCTGGGATAAGGTTTTTGATTGTACCACATAGTTAAGTGTGCAATTGAAAGCTGCTTTTGTTTGGCAACTTGACTGTCTGTTCTGGCCGTTTTCAGTATACATTGTAATTACTCGTACAATACTCACTAAATACTCACTAAATTGGTTGTGCTTGGTAGCATTGGATCGACACAGCTTATGCAATTTTCATTATGGGTCATTGTAAAACAAGGATGCTTGGTAGCAATTGATTGACACAGCTTGATGCAATTTTCATTATGGGTCATCGAAAAATAACCTGTGTGTTTGCGTATGTCCGAACCCCCAACGCCATAGGCATTGCAATTTCCTCATTCTTTGATTTAGCCAATCAAAGTTTGGCCCATTAAAAGGAAGGAAGGAAAAAGTAATCTAAGTCAATCAAGGAAAGGAAGCCGTCCACCCTCTCTTCTTGTCTTCTTTACACCTTAATCCCACATTGAATTGCTTTTATTATCAAAATTATATAAGAAAACAAAGAGAGAAAAACACGTACATCTTACGCATGATTTGTATTATGAGCAGAATGATTCTTTTTGGACCTTTTAACTTCTAGAATGTTTAGAAGAGTAAAACAATCAAGAGAAGTTAGAGAATAGGCAAAGGCTTTATTTGATTGTTCACTTTGGCATATGATGGAATAAAACAAAATGACTCACTAAAATAAAACGCTTAGCAGTTGATCGACACAGCTTAACGCAATTTCCATTATGGACTATCGAGAAACAACCTCTGTGTGTTTCTAACACATTGTCATGGTTGCGTACATCCAGTCTCCTCATATCCCGTCATAAAAGGGAGCCTCTAAGTCAATAGAGTAATACTTTTTGTATGTGTTCTTTGATCCGGAAGGGAGTTCACTGCAGGTTCTGTTCCTTCTATCCTTACGACTGCTCTAACCAGACAGAGACAGGCCTGGAAGAGATTTTTTACTAGGGCAGAGCACCAATCCTATGACAAGGTCCGGAAACACACAATTCTAGCATCATCTTCATTATACACTACCATTAGTACCATATAGGAACAAACTTGCCACACCAAAATTGATTGAATTCTTCATTCTTAGAAAGAGGGGGGGGGGGGGGGGGGGGGGGGGGATAAGAGTAGCAGAGAATCACCCTTGCAGAGCAACTGGCCCAATGTAGATCCTTTTGTACCTAACAATTAGGAAATACAGTTGTTTTCCATTTTCAATGGAGTCAATGATACACTCTTTCTTTGTGGAATATAATGAAATAAAGCAAAATAATTCATGGCCGCGATTCTTATATTGTGAAATAGCAATTGATCGACATAGGTTGACGCATCATTATGGGTCATCGGAAAACAACCTGTGTGTTTCTAACACAAGGGTATGGTTGCATACATCCGACCCCTCATACTCCGACATAGGCGGGAACCTCTAAGACAATGAGTAATGTTGTAATTAGGAAAGACAGTTAAAAGAGAAAACCTAGCGAGAATTATTGCGGATACTTCAGTTGAATTTAAATAACAATAATCGACACTAATACACACAAGATTGATACAGTACATTTTTCTTTTACGTGTTCAATTGCACGTTCATGTAGAAGCCTCACCACCCTCCAGGCGTACCCTCTTTGGACATTTCTCTTGATCTTGGCAGCCACTGGCAGAAAGGCCCCAACTCCCTTTGGCCTCCGATGAGCACCTTTTGTAAGGTTTGAACCCTGTGCACCTTACTTTGGATTTCCTCGTGGCCAGCAGCCCTTCTTCCTTATTACTACTTTCGATTCTATGATATGCATTTTGCTCTGCTTCTTGCTTACCAGAACAGTTGTGCCATATCTTAGTATTGAGGCAAAATTTAGATCGTTCATCATCAATTCCATTAGAACTTTGCTGATGTATTTCAGTCATGCTCTCTCCTTCATCTTTTGAATCGCACGGAGGGGAAAAGCTTTGAGGTAATACTTGTCTTGAAAAGAGGGCTTGGAAAGCTAGTCGTCCCTGCACTCACAGTAGTAAAGAAGCCGAAATCAAGCATGCAGCAACAACAACATTACTCCATTGCCTTAGAGGCTCCCGCCTATGGCAGAGTATGGGGGGTCGGATGTATGCAACCATACCCATGTGTTAGAAACACATAGAGGTTGTTTTCCGATGACCCATAATGAAAATTGTGTGTCGATCAACTGCTACTTCACAATATAAAAAGCGCAGCCAATTTAGTGAGTCATTTTGCTCTATTCCATCATATTCCAAAATCAAGCATGCAATGAATACTAAAAAGGATTTACTTGCCACAAAGCCTTTTCTTTTTACAATACCTCTTTGGAGACTTCCTTCCAAGAGTCACTTGAGCAGCTGGAGCTTCTAGCACGCCTACCAGCATCACTAGCTGGATGATTTAATGCTGGCACACCTACCTCTTCCTTAATTTCCTCTTGCTTCTCCAGACCATCTGTATCTACTCCACTACTAGAGTTTGATCCACATGAAGAGCGGTCTACTTGTTTCCTGCCCTTTAGCTTGTCTGAATCGCGAACCTCAGGATCAATTCTACCTTGATCAGTTTCTATCAGAGTCATTCCATGGCCAGATTTCTGAGCATTACTTTCCTCAGAATCTGGAGATTTAAGACCGAGGTGCTGCCCTTGAAGGGCTTCGGATAATTCAGGCCTTATTTGCCGACTTTCAGATGTAGGATCATTAGCTTCTTTTCTTCTTTCATTGTCCTGGGCTCTGGCCAGATTTACATCCAAGGGGGTCGCTGAGGAAGGACCATAGCTGAGGCCCATCTGATAAGGCATGCAAAGTGGCAGAATCCCATGAGCAGCCCACCATGCAGTTGCACTAGCTACAGTGGCTGCAGCAATTGCTGCCATACTAGGCACTGCATTGATCGATCCAGCCGCAACCCCCCCTGAATTACAAGCAGAAGCTTCCATGCTTGTAGGGGGCCAAAAATTAGCAGCAAAGCTAGCTGCAGCATGGGCAGCTGGATTTTGTAATAAAGTAGACACAAGAATATTTAAAAACGTCGAGGAAGCATGGATAAGTGACTGGTACTCATCTTGAATTTGAGTTGGAGGATACAAAGGATGAAGACACGGAATCGGATGATTAATAGTAACATTAGACGCACTTGTGCAATGATCAGGATTAACTGATTTAGAATGATCTACACATGTTTTAGGAGAATCTCCATCTGATAGATGCATAGTGGGTTCATGATATGATGCCATATGTGGATTGACAACGGGTGCATCTCTTCCTAAGCTGGAATCCACAACGTTCATGGGCACACGTCTTGGGTGACTTGAAACTTTCTGCACATTATCTTTCAGCTTGGGTTCATCCCATGCAGAAATAGTGTCTTGGGAGAATTTTTCTTTTTCAGACAGTAGGTTTGCCAAGCTGGTACCATCAGCACCAGTTTTTTCTTGAGATGACTTATCGATATCCACCTTATCTACCGACATCCTATTGCTGGCTTCGGTGGTATCATATGTTTCATTACCTTCATCTGAATTAACGACCTCCTCTAAATTTGGAATAAATTCCTTAAACGCACATGGCTTTCTTAACCCAGCTGCCGCAAAACAGTTTTTGTTTATTGAAGATGACAGAGCTCCAGGATGTACCTGTAAGACACAACTTCTACCGCTTGTATTCTCCTCCTGATTCGTTGTTGCACTTTCAAACTTCTCATCACCAGCTATCTGGATTAAATAAGGAAAAGGTACTGCTGTGATTTCATTGTAAATAAGCGACCAACAGTGGCCAAAAATGGCACTCCCACAATTTGGAAAAGCATTCTAAAAGAAGTAATACCTCAGGAAGGGTTTCACTCTTTAAGTCCAAGGTGTCTTTAGCCAAGGACGTATAAGAGACTGAAGTCCCTGATTTTTCATTCCTTGACCCTACTGGGGATGTGAGATGTGTATTCCCAAGCTTACGCGGGTAGGGAATACTTGGTTTCCTTTTTGGCCGTGGAGGTGGAATTTCAATGTCAAGAGCTTGTCCCACTGGAATTCCTGTGAAACTAGCTTCCTTTTCGAGCTGAAACGGAAACGTAAAAAGAAAGGAGAAATTCCTATTAATTTATCCACAAGGCATGTAAGCAGATATTGTTATCTTAAGAAACCATATGCAAGCATTAGGAGATTAAACAAGCTTACATAACACAGGTTAATAGACAACCAGACAACCACAACTTCAACATTATATCCATGCTCATCCCGAGATAATTTATTCGCAACCAACTAATGAGTCGCTGATGAAATTTAAAGGAAAAGGGGTAAAGACAGAAACATGAACTAGTACCTCAAGGACTAAGTTCGGCAGAGTTACACATGCAAGTAGAGTTCAACATAGGACCCGAAATTTCAACATGAACAGAACAGAAGCCACGCTTAAACACCAAATACAGATATACCCATACGTATGTACATTTCTTTCTTGGGATTTGCTTGTTTACAACCCAACATGTAGCTATATCTTCCACCAAAAGTTAGTTGGGTTTGGGCCATGAAGCAATAAGTACCCACTGAATGGAACTTTCTTTTGTAAATGCAATAACACCACACAATTATTACAGAAAATTTTAGAAGATAATAATAAAGAAAAAGTCTCTTCACAGTCCAGTCATGTACAATACCATCAGATACTTTGGTGACTACGTCAACGAATTGCCACACGCGATATAACCATAGGTAAGTGGACGTCAGGCCTTCACAAGTAGTTCAATGACTTAAAATATACATAAACCCCTGTCATCATTTGAATTTATCATGTCCCTGCTCTTGGAAGGGAGGACAATATTTTTGAGACAGAGAGTAAATAAAAAGTAGTGGTATTTGCTACAATTGTACTGAATGCAAGAGGTAATGAGAAAATGAAAGAGAAGAACATGAGGGGGAATAAGACTCACTTTCCCTCTCTTCAACAGACTAGTTTTGATTGTGATTACAACCATTAAGAAACAAGGCATTAAGTTTCCAAGCAAAACAGGTAGAGCGAATCCTAAAGGCAAATTCATTAGGACGCGGGAGCAAATTCCTCTAGGACCTTCTCTGATATGGATTTGCACTAGCACTTATGTCATGTGGCAATATTATATCAGAGATCAGAGATTCTACACTCAGAAAGAAATAGCAACTTGGTTGATAACCAAGGAGATAAAACTAACATGAGGTGGTAAGCAGATTCTTGGAGAACAGTGGGGAGATGCAAGACTAATTTATCTAATGTGCTACAACCATTTAAGGGGAGAACATATTAGGTCAAATGTTAGGTGGTATCTATCAGTGATAACGGAAATCATGTCTGCCATGCCAGTAAAAAAATAATCTACAACCATACCTTTTTCCTTTTTTTTTTGTGTGTGTGGGTGGGGGGATTAAATCAATACAGAACATAAAAAATTCATGTTTGTAAAAGAAAAACACACGGTAAGAATTTGTCTTGGAGTGCTGCATAAAAATGAAATTATGAAGGTAGTTTCCTCTTTGTTTTAGACTTTAGTGTCCTGAAGTTCAGAAGAAGTTCTGGTACAGAAAAAGTTTTGGTAGTTTTCCAGGTTTTTCTTAAGTTCAAAACTTCCAACTTCAAAAAGTTTAAAAAGGACAAAGAAAGAGAGAGAAATGTACAATCAACCCCCCTTGCTAGCCTATTTTTAAGTTTTTGAATTTCAAAATTTTGAACTCAAGTAAACCACTAGTTTTCCCTTTGTTTCAGTGACGTTAAGTTTACAGTCAAGTACTAATTATCTTTCTAAAGAACTGATGTTACACACCTAAAGCATCCATTCATAGTCTTTTGGTTATCATGCTTGACAGCTATTTAGTGGCATGCTGCTACTGGACTCCAATCTATGTTCTTAATCACCGCTAATTTAGTCTTAGAATATTCACCCCACATTTACCTCAAAGGATTGAGGAAAAGACACAAACCATTCTGCAACACCCTTAACATGTGCAAATTTATTCAATACCCGAAAATGGAAATGTCATAACTTAAAATGATCCTTGCATAAATCCGCAATTGATCTTTCAATCTACCATCAGAACCAAAATAAATGAAGCAAAGGCGTATATTAATTCCTTGCATTTAAGAGATGTTAGAGAGATTCTCAAGGCAGCACTGAGTAACCACACCTTAGTACACTTATATATTTCTATGCAACTTCATAGACTAGGCTGACCTTTTATCCTCTTAAGATCCTCCACGTTCTTTCTTTACAAAAAATATCAACCACTTTTTAAGGTCATTGAAAACAAATGTTTAAATAAATCAGTCTCTTCATAGAGCCCTAAATCGTCTAATAACTTTATCACTCACTTTTCCTTGGTTAAATCTACAGATTCTAATTGCCAAAAGGAAAAAAGACACTTAAACTAAACTTATACCGAGAACATCGCATATATCCTGAAAAAGGAAAAGAAAAGAGTCAAACTTCGTCATCAGACACCCTAATACTTTAATGTTCAGATCCAATTGTAAACAAAATTATAAAAAAAATGCTCATCACACAATGGTAAAGGCACTTAAATCTTCAGTATACAGAAACTTAATTTCAATATTAATCAATGGAATTTCACACATAGCAAGCACGCCCTTACTACATCCCAAGACTAATACAAGAGAATGTAACTTGTTTTTCAATGGGAGGTTTAGCCCTCTTTTGATTGGAATCTCGTAAAAAAAATGCTAGAGAAGGTAAAAAGCATGGGTATAGCTTTCTAAATGCATAGAACTCATAACGATCTAAATCAGAATAAAATTCGACCCTCACTGGAGCCCACATCCAAGCCAGTTCTCTCGAGGTAATGTAAGAAATGACCCTTAATCTTAGAAGGGACCATTGCATCCCCAAAGTAAACTCAATTAACTTTTCTATGCTATGTTCTGCTGGGAGTTTTTCGCTACATCTAATATTATTGACAACATTCAAGGTGTCTAGAGAACTCTTCTCCTTGAAAGCTCAAACTCTCATCTTGTGCCTCCTATCAAACTTGCTTTGGCAGTATCCAAGCTTCCTTTTCGGCTGCAGGAATTTCTAGTTTTTAAAAAACCGCCTCCAAACAGCTAGGTACAATTCTTTACCTATATATTTTCCTTTCATACTTTGATTCCTAAAGTATGCCTTCGTGGATCTCCAAGAAATGATAAGATATCATCTGCTACTATCATATCCCAAGAATCACAACCTTTTGGTCTCCTACATATGGCTTTAACGACAATTTATGCTCTGGCTATTGGCTTGACAAGATATTTCGAGACTTGAGAACAATAGAGCTCTGATGATTCATGAGTTTTTAGGTATGTGAATATTATACACTTAATCTAGCGAAACAAACATTCTTTAAAACAATAGAGCTCCAATATCAACTGTTGAAAAAATAGACCCTTTGACAAGACTCGTTAGTGTAGAATTATATCTATAATTTATGCATCTTTTTGGTCAGAGAAATATACAAGTACATATCAAAACTAAACAGAATAAAAAACTAGTACTCTAGAGTTTACAAATGATAACGAGTATTACTTATAGCATAATTATCTTAGGAATCTGACTTTACATCTTGTTATAATGATGTATTCCTAAGTCCAGGGCCTTTGTGAGTCCTCAGTGACTAGTCGTATTACCCATCACCACAACACCCACTTTTGATTGGGATAATGACACAAGTCAAATTAAACTTTGGCGTTGTTACTTAAAATCGCCCCCTGCCTGCAAGTCTTCCAATAATATCATTACAAGTCTCCTAAGGTTATTTAAGGCCAGGAATACAAAGTCCCTCAAGTTGATGCCTCTGACTGCTCTAATATCCACTTCTACATGTCTCCCAGATGACCTCCTTTAATATTGTAACTAAATGCTAGGCCATCATGACATGCTTTCTTGTTATGAATCTAGTCCAGTTCATTATCGACCAAAAAAAAAGCACTTCCTGCCTGAGCTCAATTTAACAACATATAATAGAAAAGCAGAACTTTTATCAAGTGGCAATACATCAAGCATCATTCTCTCATCCATGACACAAGTTAGAAACAAGATACTGAAGGTCAGAAGCAGATCAACTCATACAAGATAACTTTTCAAGCAGGTTCCTGGTACATAGTCCTAGTTGTTTCTATAGTTTTCTCTGTAGTGGGACTGATGTTCTGGAGGTTGTACATCTCTTTTGGTGTTAGGTACACCTTTTGCTAGATATCCGAAACTAGGTTTTAGGATCCTTGGTCAAAGTTTCAACCTAAATTTTCTGTCTAAAAATGAAAATAACTTCTGATTTCAGTAAAAAAAATATATTCGATTATACCTTGAGAAAAACTATGTCATGAAACTTTAGCCTATAAATAACAACCTTCTACTATTTTGTGAGAGTAACTTCCTGCAGGAAACACAGACAAAGGATATTTTGTTCATGTTCCTTTACACCCTCTGGATCTCAAAAACCTATCCAAAACAGCAGATATTATATTAAATGACCACTGGGTGTACGAACACACTCGAGAATGTTTCCCTTGTTGCCCTATGTGGTTTCTAGAAGTATCAGACCAATTACCTGTAGTCCTTTGCCTCTCATTGACAGGGGAAAAACCAGTGCTCAGGCTTGAAAAGGAAATACAGTAGACCATGTGATAAACCACTCTGTTCATTAGATAGTATCTTAATTTTCAAAAGATCGTGCCTATTATTGAAATAAAACCAAGGTCCAGCAAAAGATGGCTTCCCATGTATAAAAACCGTTAAACAAGCTATATTCAATAAAGACATTGATATTGATGTGCAAATAATACTTGTATTCAGCTTCAACCACTTAGTTGTCACTCTGCAGCAACCTCTGGGTGGACTAAGTTTCCTTTCAGCATAAGACTAATTGAACATCTAGTGGATATTCTTAGTGTTCACATTGTCTGACAATTTTAAATGCAAAATCGGGGATATCATTTTGGTCTCTGCCCTAAAAATTAGGACATCTCCTAATTAATGAAGGATGACAGAACAATTGCTTTCTTGCCCAGAGATGAACTTTGAGATCTCGAATCTAAACCTTCTTTTCATGACGAAAACAGAAAGCAGTAACATCTCGTGCGCTTCTGATATGCCATACCTATCATAAAATATTTGAAAAACTCAAAATTTCTTGCTCTTATTGAAGATAAAAGCAAGCACCAGGCGGGTGACTTCTCAAGCATAAAACCTTTGAATAATCAATTACCTTGGTCCGATGATGACAACCGATATTGTCGGTTGTGTAAAAAAAAAAGATGTTTTTATTTATATTCAAGGCCTCAACGGTTACTCAACAATGACCTCTGAAGTGAATTAGCTCTCTTATCAGCATAACACTGATCATGGTATTTAAAACATCTAGTAGTATTATTGGTGTTAACACATAACTGAAGATTTTCATTGGCATCCTAAGAGTTACAAAAAACTCCTGCTTAATGAAATTGTGACAAAGCACTTGCTTTCTTAGCCAAAAATAAGTTTTGAGATATCTTCAAATTCTAATCGAACACATTTCACTAACACTTAAAGGAGTAAGCAACTCATGCCCTCTCTCTCTGTCTTTTCTCCATGTCAACTTTCCCATCTACGGGGAATCAGGTCTTAGTAATCTTGTATGCCTTCTCTGAGCAGGAGCTTAACGGACAGCCAGTACTAAATATTGTAGCTGGTTTGCAAATGCCTTCTTCCTTGAACTGGAAATATCTCAAGGATAAGATTAACAGAAATTAAAAGGAAAAGAAGAAGAGAAAGGACGCCCTCTCAGATGGAATAACACCTTGTCTCCGAACTGCTATTTTCCTTTATTTCATCAGGATAGTCCTAACGTATGTCATTGTAGCTGTTGCTAAAGTAGTGAGATGAAAAAATTTTAAATCAATAATCACTGGCCAAACACATCAATCACCTCTGTCACATGAGGCAGAAGGTTAACATGAGAAAATTTTGTAGCATACACTAAGGCAAGGGGATCAACTCACTCCAAGCACAACACCATTATTAGTTTATGGGGAAAAAGAAATTGCAATGTAAAAGATGTGAACCACCTGAAAGAACCTGATTAAAGGTTCTGAAAAGAAAATTTGATTTGTGAGAAAGAACAACATTAGCAGATACGATCAAATGATACATATATCCACACACAACAATAAAAGATGCTCAAAGATGTTGATATAAAAAGAGGATGATGAGGAATTTTGACCACATAAGACTTCGAAAAATGGCAAGGATGTAAGAACGATGTTTTTCGTGCAAACAGAGTAAGTTACACAGCCAGAAATACCATCATATGGTTTTCTGGTTGCTTCAGTAAGGATAATATGCTGAGGATAAAGTAACATATATGCTGGAGTTTAATCGGATATTTTTATTCTTGGGGCTCGCCTCATTTATCCACCAAGGAGCTTCAACTAAGCATCAATAATGTGAAAGGCCAACCTAACATCCCAAATCCTCAAGCTGTTGTTTTCTCAAGAGAATAGAAAGAATACGAAAAAGGGAACGAATGCTTATCATGTTACAAGTAACTATGAATCCATTGACTAATGAGAGAATAAACTAAAGGGAAACAACAACAACAACATATCCAATATATCTCAACAACAGCAAAAACTATCGCTAGGGTCTGGGGAGGGTGAGAGGCAGACAAACAATACCTCCATCCCAAAGGACAGAGAGTTTGCTTCCAGCAAGACCCCCGCTCTATATGTACCTTCATAGACACATAATGCACGACAAATAATGCAAGATAAAGACAAAGACAAACATAAAATGCAAAGTCAACCTAATGTTGAGCGAGTATTTACGTCCCTTTATATATTCTATGTTGCCCCTATATCCTGCCTAAATCTCGATAACCTTAATCCTCCGTCTCCATGTGCTCCTATCCTGGACCATGTCATCACGAGAGGTGCAAATCTAGTAGGTCATATCTAATATGTTCCTCCCAAGTCAGTTTGGGCATGTCTTTCCTTCTTTTTCCCTCTACAAAGAAGCTTTCAACTGAAGTGAAAACTTAGTCTAATCTATGACATAAAGGATCTGAACAAATAATTAGAGGTAAAGCATCTTTAGCACAATCATGGGCAAGAAGGCAGTGCTTGACCTTAGTAAAGAATTTCTGTGCATGACTTCTGATCTGCACAGCTGTCTTTGTTCCTATATGTTCTGCATACCACCAGATAGGAACAGCAAAACAAAGCAGCAAGAAGAGTTATTGGACAAGAGAGGTTATACATCAGAAGGAGAATTTGTCATGATTAAACTCTAAGAAGAAATCAGAATAAGTGGAACAAAATCAAGCATATACATGGAAACCAGCATGTTATTGAGATACATCCAGCAAAAGAAATGTTACACAACCCTGTTTACAAAGACCAAAAGAGTTGTTGACCTTCTATTCGCTGCCAAGCACGGCCATAGAGTTTCAAGGCTTCTAAAAACCGATTATGCTCCTCCTCAGTCCATCTTTCACGTTGCTTGGTAATGGTATAAGGTTTCCTGGCCTATATATTAACACAGACAAGTTACGCATTCTAAAATGAAGTGACTGCACAGAAATTAAATACAGAAGTGTCATTGATAGCTTAGGAAGTTGGCAACGGTGCTCACCTTAAAAATAGGCTCTTCTCCGGAGGAATAAAGACCGTCCATCTAAGAAGCGGACAGCAGGATCTAGCGCGGCTTCAAATCCTCTCCGATGAGCAAGGGTTAGAATACAAGCAAGCGGTAACAAGAAAAACTGATATAGATTAACATGTGTTTCCTTGCAAAATCATCAGCTACAAATAAAAGGTCACTGGATTTCATAATTCAGGCGAAAATGCTATTACGTTAGAAAGAAAAAAACCAACAATTACAACTATTCAGTCAACTTAAGTTTGGAAGTGGTGAAATAGAACCTCTCCTCTCCTAAACTTATCTCTTGGTTTTTCAAATTTGCAGTTTAATCAGAATCCAGCCGTCAGATAAATCAGGAATTCCAGTAAAAAAATTATCACCACACGAAACGGAATGATGCCAGGACTTTTCGCGGGAAAAGGAAACAGAGAACAAGGAAAAATAAACAGGAAAAAATTAACTTGAGAATTATTCATAGACTCACCAAGGAAGAGATATTCGAACGGAGCTCATCTGAATTTCATCCTCTTAGCTACCGGAATCTGGAAAACCTCATCCTCAAGTGAATCTTTTACATGAAAAATTTATAATCTAAAGGCTACTTAAAGAGTAAGAATAAAGCTAGAGCTTCACTTTGGACCCAGAGAGACTGAAATTGGAAGATTAATTCTTCCAGTTGAGTAGGGAAATACTAGAAGAGAAGGAAGAGAGGCGGAAGGATGGTTTTCCCGGAAATAAAGAACCTAAAGCTGGAGCAGCATGTTTCTTTTTTATTATTTTATTTTATTTATTTTTGCTTGGGAGTATGAAAAAAGATCAGCCACAACTAATTTCCCAGTGGATACTATTTAAATAATATAGGAAATTGGGGAGCATTTATTTGAGGCTGGAAAGGAGCAAAGAAATGGTTGGATAGTGAGAGCTTTAGGATTTTGACAGCTGGCAAGAAACTGGTGGTGGATTTGGCATTTTGGGAGCCCCCACACCCTTGCACTTTTCCTCGAGGGTTCGAACTTATAATCTTGACCGCAAACTTCACATGAGCAAGGGTATGATGAAAAGGTTAGAGCTATGAGTGTTTAACGAACTGAATAGTTCGTAAACTATTGAGTTTGATTTGTATTTGATTCGAGTGTGTTTATTAATTTTATTTAATTTAGTTGAATTTGAATAACTAATTAGATTCGTTTATTAAAAGAAGTCGAATTGTCGCGAAATGTTCGGCTCGTTTAAACAGTTATAGTGTTTTGAGCCAAACTCGAACCATTTTTGAAGCTCGTTACAGTAAACGAGTCAAGACAAATAGTTCGTTTAACTAAATAAATCCGAATTCAAAAAATTAATATTCGACTCGGCTCGGTTCGTTAATATCCCTAGTTGGAGCATTATTTGATGAAAATGTAATAAAACCATAGCTCAAAAAAATATTATCACCTTTCTTTGAAGTTTATATAAATTATTGCTCAATGTAAATTTGATGTCATATTACATGACGTAAAAAATAGATAAAACATTAATATTTATTAATTGCTAGTTACATTACATGCTTTTTTTACTTGTTATGACAATAAATCTTTAGTTTGTTTGGTGTGTAAAATTCAATTTAAGTTGAAAAAACAAATTGATGCCACATTTATACTCCTTTTCCCTGAAAAATAACTGTCCAGCACGTTAATTGGTGGTACAATTTAACCAACTCCTTGATAATTTTACTTGGAAAAATACTTGCCTTATTTTTCTAGTTCGAAGTTTATGTTTATTTATTTATTTATTTTATATGATAATGGAGTTATGTCAAATATCACGCTTATTAAAAATATCCCAAGATTTAATTTCCTTTTTATAAGCTACTAAAAAAAGGATAGCATATCGGCTTCCATTAAGATTGAAAAATTGACTATGTTCAAAAAGTTGATGATATCTATGTAGCTCATTAAACTGTTGGCCAACAAGCATGTAGCTGTAACAATTTAGAATAAAATGATGAGGAAATTTGAACATGTCCTGTACTATATCCATAAATGAGGTCCAATACATATATTCCACCGCTAACTGGAATCCTTGACCATTAGCTGGGGATAGGGGTGTTAAGCGAACTAAATAGTTCACGAACTGTTCGAGTTCTATTCGTATTTGGTTCGAGTTCGTTCGTTAATTTTACTTAAACGAGCTGAATTCGAACACATATTTGGGTTCGTTTAGTTAAACGAGTCGAACTGTTCGCAAACTGTTAGGCTCATTTAAACAGTTATAGTATTACCGAGCCAAACTCGAACCACTTTTAAAGCTCGTTTAGCTAAATGAACCGAACCAAATAATTTGTTTAGTTAAACGAATCTGAATTCGAAAAACTAGTATTCGACTCGGTTCGGTTCGTTAACACCCCTAGCTGGGGAGCTGTAAAATGCTTGGGGACTTCGGTTGGAAATTGGCTAAATATAGGGTGTTAGGCTGTCGGTTAGAATGTGTGTTTTGCGTCTTACTTAGCCTAGATATAAGAATGCAACTTTTGCTCATTGATTAAGGAAAATCCCAATTTAACCCCCAAAAAAGAAATCTTGAACATCTATCTTTGTTGGGTTTGAGGAAATGGTCCATAGAGGACAACTTTGAGTTTTTGTTATACAAGGTCCAGGTTAGTGTATTTTCATATGAAATGAAGTAAAATTAAGTCAAGAAGATAATAAGCACAAATTTTACAATGGTCAATGACCAAGTATGATTAGTTGGTCATTGACCAATGAAATATGTAGAAAATTTATGGGCCCTTTGTTTTGGTCAATCACCTCCTTGCTTGCATGTAGATAAAACTTATTTGTCATCATTTTATTGGGTCATTAGTTGATCAATGACCACAATAAAATTTCTGGATAATAAGCATCACCAAGCTTGTTCTTTTTCTGAACCGCTAAAGGCCTCAATCATAAACCAACTAGCCTACCAGACCTAGTTTAGCAATAAACCATGTTCCTTCTGGATCAATATCACAACTCAAATATCAACTGAGCTATACATTGGTAAGAGATGCTAGAAGACTTGGTAAATTTTCTACTATCAGTGTTTTTGTAGATTATACTGTGACATCGAGCTCCTTTGCTTTCTTGAGGAAGGTTATAAGTAGATGCAGATGTGACACGTTCTAATAATTAGACCAAGCCTCTTTTATCTCCAAAAGAGAACTTATTGTCTCGAGACTAAAATTTGGACTCAAAATTGGTGGAACCACCTTCCAAAGATTGGTGTTAAATTTGTAGAATGAAAAACGTCTTCCATTAATTTTGAACGTGCACTGTATCACTTGCATAGTACAAGTTATATCAGTAACTTAAGAAAATAATCAATTACAATAAAACACATTAAGTCGCGATTCCCTGATTTTCTCTTCACCGTTAACAATTGGTCTCCTCTCCAACTTATGTAACTTATAAATTTAGTACACACTTATGAATTAAGTGCAAAACGAGTTACAATCTATCTCCATCTTTTCCACTGTATCCACTGATAAACCAGAATTAATCGTCTGCTAGTCAACAACAGTCAACGATATAACTCTGCAGTTCAGTACCCAAGTATTGCTGTTCAGTTATGATTGCACTTCGGCTGTGCCCCATGACATCCAGTTTAATATCGAAGAATAAGTCAAGGACTGCACTTCGGCACCGAACCCCAATATCAGCTTCAGCTCAAGTGCTACACCTCAGACTACTTCAGCTAGATTCAACGTTGCACATCAGCAAGACTTGATCTTGCACTTCGGCGAGGCTTGGTTGGGCACTTCAGCGAAGGAATCAAGCACATCGTTACATCGAGGAACCATCAGATAGAAGTGCAATTCAAATATGGTGACTATAGCTCGCTATTCAGCCTGTACACGCCAATGTCACTCCAGCAGACCTATTAGTCACATCAGTCGGTCTACCAATCACATCAGCGGACCTACGGCATCCTAGGCTTTCTGCCCCAAGCAAACATCTCATCTGCTATCAGAGGCCAAGGGCGGGAAACAGCTGATAAAAGCAAGCCAATACAGACCAGAAAGGGGATCCGAATCCAAAAATCCATTCTGGATACAATCTGGAGCTAATACACTGAAATTTCTCTTCGGCTAAGACCTGTGATAACTTTCTAACTCCATACACAAATATATTCTCAGTGAGAAATGACTCAAACTGACTTGAGCGTCGGAGGGTTTTTCCCAGTGTCATTCCCGTGGGACCTCTGATCTTTGCTTCCTTGTGCAGGACATTCAGGAAGTTATTCCAGCTGCAATCTTCTAACCAGTTAACAACTCTTTCGGTTAACTGACGACGTTTATTTGAAGTCATCTTTGACCCTTGGTGAAGATCCGGCTTCATCATCCACTAACTTGGGGAATTAAAAGGAGATATATAATTTACATATATCATAAAACAAATGAAGAACAAATACGCCTATAGTTGATTTAGGATGAGATGGTCACTTTACCCTCGTATGTTGGGTTATTGGTCAACCTCTCCAACTTAACTAACTTATGTGTTACTCATCAATTTGTACAAGTATAATGGAGAGTTTAGCCAAGGGAAGATTAAGCAATATTCATTCTTTAGTCTGCATGTATGTCTTGAACGGCATAAGTTGAATAAAGTTGAAAGAGTTAAGGTAAACTTCTTGACAATAAGAAGTGCACGCATCTCCAAAGAGATAATCTTCTTTATCTTTACCAGTAACAAACATGTCAACTGTCTTTGATTAGGACAAGTAATTATGTTCAGTAAGATTATGATTTGTAATCATGATGAGAAATCCATCAAAGGATGAAGTAGTGTTGGATCTTGCCCCTGAAGGTTGTTCAAAAGTAGAAGTTGCTTGTGGCTCACTGATTTCAATAGGATGAGAAGACATCGTTTAAAACAGATTTATTAAGGAGTATAAGAAGAAGAAATGGTTCTTATACTATATAAAGAATTGATGAATTATTATTCATCAACTTCTCAATAAATGTATAAGGTTTTCCCTTATATAGGCTGATTTCCAAAGGCTACAAAGGGCCACAAGGACTTCAAAGGCTAGGAGGTCCGCTATCCTAATGATAACAATTGATCCACAATGGCTCTATTGCTATGAATTGTTTAGCCACTGATTGAGTGGCTTTACATGTGTATAACCTAACTATATGTGTATGCATATGAATGTATATATTGTGTTTATCTGTATATGTGTATACTAAATACGTATATATGCGTATTATACGTGTATTTTCCTATTCATTTCTACACGAAGCTCCTTAATACTTCAATTTACTTTTGATATCAATTCTTGATGTTACTCCAAGAATAAATATCGAACCAATTCCAGAGATGTGAGAGCTTAAACTTAGCATTAGTCTAATGTAAATGCTTTTACTGGTATCTGCCTTTGAAGAACATGGAGGAAAGAGGGTTTCAGACTCCTTGGCATAGTTGAAGAACTTGGTATTCACCTATGTGCCCAAGTCATCAGATTGCCATACATAGAGTAGATGTGAACCCAATGCACAATATTGTAGTATGAAATTCAGATATAGAAATGAGTTATGAACATATATTATTTGTTCAAAGAAGAGATCAGAGAAAACAAAACAACAAAGAGATATTTAAACAAGTCAAGCCGAACTTATAACTCTTCTTGCCAGCAGTGTGCGTCCTTCAAGTCATTCGTGTCAGCTGGTGCCAATTACATCTTTGTATGTGTCCTTTATTTTCTGTATAAGAGCTTCCCTGAAATTTCATTAGAAATAAAGGGGTAATTGATATAAACTCATGAAATGTTTAGCAGAAGAGTCTACATAAATAACAGCAATCAAAAGCAAGTGCACCTGTCTGGCTTAAAAAATAAGTTCTTGTATGCAAACCACTGCATGAAAACAATTCAAGTCTAGTTAATAAAGATTCTTTTGTCAACTGTGAAGTACATTAACATTCATGAAATCTCTTAGACATGAAAGAGTAGCAGATGAGGTCAAAAAACTTACACCAGTGTAACCAATTCCTACAAGTTCAAGTACACCGGGAACCAACGGAAGCCTATCAATTGCCTGCAAGAACCAAAACTCCATGCTGTTGCATCAGGGATGTCATCAATTTTGACAAAAGATACATAGACAAGTAAGTGAGAATAGAGCAATGGGATTCACTCCCATTTGCTAAGATATATGTATTATTTTAAAAATAGTGAACAAACGAAAGAGGAGCGGCAAGGGAAGTCCTTACAGAAACCATTCCAGTGGATCCCCAGAGAGCAATAACTCCAGCTACTGCCAGAGAAGAAACTGCGTACTTATCTTCAACCTTCTCCCACTGCATAAACAGAAAGAAAGAAAAACAGGCTAGGCACTTTGAATTGTAACAAAATAGTAGTAAACACCCTAGAACAAGGGCATGACCACGCTATTATAGCTGGACGGCACTAGCACTTGTCGGAAAAGTACGTCAAAGTACTTTAAAATATGCTCCAAACTTATATAAAAACATGTATGATGTTGTTTCGTAGATTGAAAGATGATTTGAACACTTTAAACTTGTAAGAAATCACTTGGATCAATCCATGTGTAAGTTGGATCGAGCCAAGTGAAAGCTGAAATGAAGTTTATTGTTATGTTGGACATAGATCGATGACATCGATCGATCGATCGATGTAGTGTGGATGCAAAGCTGGAAACTCTCTGTCCAATATAGATCGATCACATCGATCGATCTATGTTGGTAGGATGCAAAGTTGGAAGTCTCTGTCAAACATCAATCGATGACATCGATCGATCGATGTGCCAAAAGTCAGAACTTTTCATTTTGAATTGCATCTCTTGATCTAAGAATCATCTCCCTTCATACATGAATGTTATGCAACTGACTTGGAGGTTAATTAAACGGTTGAAACATGTTTTCAAAGTGGTTTTTTTTACACAACCCAAGGCCAATAAATAAAAGGTCTTGCTATCTTAAGAGATATACAACATCTTTGCAAAAATCTAAAAATTTCAGTAGTTTTCTTCCTCCAACTTTCTCTATTCTACCTCTACTATCAAACACTTCTCTTTGCAAGTTCAATCCATTTCTCGTAGAGCAAACGAACAAGGAAAGCCGTTAAATCCTAGGAATCATTCGCTTCAAGTTCACCTTAGTCAACTGGTGGAGTCGAAATTAATCTTAAGGGCAGTGATTCTCATTACGTCTAGGCATTTTCGTTGTTATTGATCTTGTTTGGTTACTCTTTGTCTAACAGCACTAATGTGATCTTTTCAGATCGCTTGTTTGAAAATAGTTAATTCAAGTTAAGACTTCATATGTTTACCCTCGTGTTCCATACCCTGCCATCTTTCAGCTGTGCCTAAATAATCAAATACTTACAGCTTCTTGGATAGTATCGATGATTTTTGGAAGCTCAGAATCAGCAACGACTTCAGCTGGGGCCTCGCCTGTGGCCGTTGCAATGACATTCCGATAAATTTTTCTGCCTGAAAAGATAAAACAAAAATCTTAAGATTCTTTTCCGCTGGGTAATTAGCCCAACTTTCGAGTACAGAATGTGTGTGTATTACTCACAGTAGGCAGCGGCCCTGGCAGGGGCAGGGGGGGACGGAGGTGGGGGGAGTGTGGATAAGGTAACACAATTTGAAGGAGCAATAGTTGGTTGACGAGGAGTCTTGGTGCAATCAACAATGGCGGAAGAAGATGAGACAGAGAGTGGGGTGGATGCCATGGCTATTGAGGATTAGCTGGGAATTAGGGGCAGGTGTCCAGAGCCACATAACAATGTTCAGTTCTTGAGGCACATTTGGCTTATCGTCTTTTTTTTTTTCCACTTCATCCTCCTCCTCTTCTTTTTTCCTTTTTCTTTTTTTCTTTTTTCTTTTTTTCCTTTTTCTTCCTCTCCCATGCCGGAATAGGATCACCTCACTGCAAGAAGAGTGCGGTGGCGCGTGACCGCGCGACACGTGGCAGTAAAGAGGGTGGTGAGGCTAGATGAGAGTCACACCACCCCCTCTTACTGTCACGTGTCGCGTGGTCACAAAAGGGATGAGGCAAATTGAGGTGAGGAGATCCCAACCCGTCGCCTGCCCCCTCTTTTTTTCCCCTACGCGATATGTTGTTTCAAACAAGAAATAGAAAAAAGAAAATAAAATTTCCAATGTGTTTAGCCCTTGCTTGTAGCGCCCCGACCCGGACAGCAGAATCCGAACCGATACACCCGTCGTAGCTTACTGAGAAGACTACAAGACGTCTCATCTCTCGAATACACATCATCAATGACGTAAGAGAAGTAAGCGCGGAAACATATCACGTCAATCTAAACCATTAATGCAGTACGTCAAAAGACAATGTGAATACCAAAAGAACTGTGCATGGACGCAACCATCTAAAATCCCAAATGAATTAAGAAACAGAAATGACGGAAAACTATCTAATCAATCCACTCCACACGGTCTAAACATCCCATTCTGCCCACTCGCCGTCGTCCTCAATGAAAATCATGTCGTAACTAGGTTCATCTGCAAAGACAAAGGCAGTACCCTTAGCGAAAAACGCTAGCAAGTAACCCGCTTATAAGACATACGGGATCATCACATGGCAAGACATGAGTAATATATAATTCAAGGGGATTGTGGGGCACATGTCTTGTAAAACTTCCAAATAAATAAACGAATCACGTAATAGCAAGCATAACAATTCGAACGCAATTTAACAAATCCATTACAATCAAATACCATGCACATCCATACCACAACGACTCTCGTGATGCATGTCAAAATATGCACTACACTACACAATCACAAATGCATGAGCCATTTCTTTTCCAATCAGTGCAATGCATGTCACAATGTCCGGTCTCGTAACTCATTACCCTGTAACGCACCCCGGCTTATATTTTTATCCCGGTTAACGTTACAGGCTCGTTATGCTCTGTGATGCACCTCGGCTTATATTTCCATCCCGATTAACATCACAGACTCGTAATACTCTGCAATGCACCTCGGCTTATATTTCCATCCCGATTAACATTGCAGAGGACTTTATACCCTGTAACGCACCCCGGCTTATATTTCCATCCCGGTTAACGTTACAGCCTTTTGTGCCCTGCAATGCACCCCGGCTTAAATTTCCATCCCGGTTAACATTGCAGGTCACCTTCGCAAATCTGTGTCGAAACACATCTCTTTTCAAATCAATATGCAAATGCAAGTGCCATGATGCAAGACTCCTCGATTCAATCACATTTCTCGTTCTCGTATGCAATTCACATTCACATGCGCAAGTATAAGCAACACACAAGGTACTAACTTACACATCAAACTTGGGCTTCCACAAACTCGTCAATACTTAGTCCCGATTCTAAAATTCACAACCAATGCGAGTATCCCTCTCCTTCCTTCATTGGACTCTAAAACACCTCGTACGTTCATCTCCTAACCCTCCTAAGTCATCCTCATTGAAATCCGATTCGAAAACCCCTTCGAACTCACCAAGTTGATTCACCATCCTAAGTCATGTTCACAAGACTTAGACTACCTCTAATCAGGTCTTAAGAAGTCTCTAAGGTTACCCAAAGATTTCCCGAGCTTCCCTCTTTCTTCCTCTATTTTCCCACAAAACTGGTGGACATCATCCTCTCACATCGATCGATCGATGTGACAGCATACCCTCACATCGATCGATCGAAGTCTATCAGAGAACATCGATCTCTCAGCCCTTTATTACATCGATCGATCGATGTCCGTCAGTGGACATTGATCTCTCAACCCTCATCTACATCGATCGATCGATGTCCGTCAGTGGACATCGATCTCTCAGCCTTACTCTACATCGATCGATCGATGTACATCATCCTCTCACATCGATCGATCGAAGTCCACGATTCCAGCCAAAAAGTTCTGTGTTTTCTGCAACAACTACAGAACCATAAACACCAACGTATCCAAATTTCATCCCAACCAATCCAAGCCTAAACCCTGCTATAATCACATGCTTAAACTGCAGATTCAAACGCTATGCACATATCAAACAATGATTCAAGCCTAATACGCCCATCATTCATCCCAGCGAAAATCCAAAAATCTCACCTTTCCTTCCCCCAACCCTATCCAGCAACTACTGCACATCAAAAAGGGATTACAGGGTAGGGATTTGCAGATTCACACGAAATCAATCATCAACAAAAACGGTTTTCATCACATAACGGCCAAATCATCGACACCAACCACATAAATCATATACAAGTAATCACAAAACGAAACTACTGCATGGTGATCCAATTTGATATCAAAATATGCCATTTTTCTTTCACAAAACGTAGGAACTTATAAGATGATTACTTGCCTTTGATTACTCGAAGACGGATTGAAGAACGGATGAGGATTGGATTGGTTCCTGGAGAGTTTCTACTCCTAGGGCTGCAAGGTTCCTCAGAATCGCCTAGGGGAAAGGGGAGAGTTGCGTCGCTTGTGAGTGAGGGGAGAAAAAAACTGACGTTGTCAGTTAAATAAGGATTTAGGGTAAGATTTGATGTTTCTAAATTATATCTTTTATCTTATTTATCTTAAAGGATAACCTTAATTATTTAATTCTAAAATTAAATACAATTTAATTCTAATATTCAATCCTCTCATTAATTTCTAATTAATCCTTTTTCTTAATGCCTCATTTATTTCCGTTGACTATCATTAAACTCCGTTTAATTCTTTCTTTGCCTTTTGATTAACCTACGGAGGGTGCGGGGCATAACATTGCTCGTACCAAAATTTCAATTATTTCAGAAAATGCGGTACTATTCAATGTGTTGTTGCATATATATACAACCAAGTAATGTTTGGTTTATTATTATTCTTTTTTTGCAAATGAGTACTTTCCGGTATAAGACACTTATGTTTATAATGGTAATTCTTCATCATATGCCGGCATGATGTAAAGATCCGGATTTGTCATTTTGATTCTGGTTGATTTTTAGTTTAGGCGTCTGTTCAGTTTCGACGTCGTCACTACGACAATTACTATTGAAGGTCAATTAAAGATTAGTCGTTCTAACACCGAATATTTGCACTACGACTTCAGCGGCGTAGCCAACAGTGAGAATGTCCAGCTCACCATCAATGATCAAGTGGTACCACATGTAAGTAAGTTTAAGTACTTAGATCATTTGTGCAGCAGAATGAAGACATAGATAATGATGTAGCACATCGAGTTCAAGCAGGCTGGTGTAGATGGAGGGCGGCTTTAGGGGTGCTGTATGACAAGAATTTTCCAACTAAATTAAAGGAAAAAATTTTATAGGGTGGCAGTGCAATCGGCAATGCTATATGGGACAGACTGCTGGGCCATCACGAGGTCACAATTGCAGAATATGGAAGTGGCAGAGATGAAGATGTTGAGGTAGATGTGTGGGCATACAAGGCTAGACCGGATAAAAAAACGGGGTGTTTCAAGAAAGGTTAGGCGTGGCTAGCATAGCAGATAAGATAAGGGAGGGAAGAATGAGACGGTTTGGGCATGTCAAGCGGAGACAGACAACAGCGTCGATCAGAGCAATTGAAAGCCTCATTGTAGAGGAGAACAGGAGTAAAGGCAGACCCAAACTGACTTGGGATGATCAAATTAGGCACGACCTACTAGATTTGCACCTCTCTGAGACATGGTCCAGGACAGGAGTTCATGGAGACATAAGATTAAGGTTAACGAGGTATATGTCATATATAGGGACACCTTAGAGTATATTTAGAGACATAGATAGGCGTAGACACTATCTACGCTTTAGGTTGACTTTACACTTGGTTGCTTATATTTTACCGATGTTTTGCATTACATGTACATATACACGTGATGTATATTTTAATATCCAAAGCCTCTTCTTTGTATTTCCTGAATTCCCTCACTAACACACTAGCACATCATACCTCTATTATTATGTCATTTATACATGTACATATAGAGGCGGGGGTCTCACTGTAAGCATACTCTCTATCCCTTGGGATAGAGGTATTGTCTGCCTACCACTTACCCTCCCCAGACCATAACGATAGTTTTTTCTGTCGTTGAGATATACTGGGTATGGATGATGATGATGATGAGTGTTTGTAACATATATGTATATTTACGTATTTATGTATATAGTTAGAAATGGACCAATTTTATATATTTAAACGAACTATTTTGTGAAGTAGAAATAGACGCTTTGTACAATTATACTTGTATATGGTTTAAAGTTTGTCCATCTTTCAGGCTTCAAGTAAAATTATGATTTGATTTGTTAGTATATCTCGTAATTTGCCAAGTTGGATATCTTTGTGGCAAAGGTTGAACCCTGACTCAAAGGGCCTTCACTGCCTCAGTCCCAAGGAACCAATTTGGATATCTTTTATTCACGTGTGTGTGTGTGTATATGTATGTGTGTGTATATATGTATATATATGTGTTTGCGTGTATATATATGTGTGTGTATATATATTATGTATATATATATGTATTTATGGGCGTGTGTGTATATGTATATATATGTGTGTGTGTGTATCTATATATATATTTCAGATAATAGAAAAAAGAAAAAGTTTGTCCGTCTGTCATGGCTTCAAGTAAAATCGTGATTTGATTTGTTAGTATATCTGGTAGTTTCCCAATTCGGATATCTTATATATATAATACATACACACACACATATATATTTTTTTTTGTGTGTGTTTGTGTGTGTTTAATTTGTGAATGAAACTCTTTTTCATTGGTTTTGTTCGTATACGATGAGTCCTATACATTGTGTGTTATAGACGTTAATTGTGGCATGAAACAAATACAATGATGTGATTGATTTGATTCTACTGATCGATTCTCTTAATTGCATCTATAATTGTTACAACTCTCTCTCTCTCAAGTTGAATAGTATAGTCTCCAACATCTAACTTGCACAATGTTGATGCAAATATCCTTCCATCGACTCCTTCCCTAAGAATAGCTGCTAACTAATTTTTAGAGCGTACAAACGAAAGCTTAACAGTGCATTCTTCAATCTTCTCTTTTATAAAGTATCAGTTTATCTCCACATGTTTTATCCTGTCATGTTGTACAAGATCTTCAGATATACTGAAAGCTGTCTCGTATTCACACATCAATTGAACTAGAACCTTGAGCGGGAAACCAATTCCACTCATCAACGTTTTTAGTTACGAAATCTTCATTATCCCGTTTGCGATGCCTCTGAATTTTGCCTTAGCATTGGATATAGCTACCATATTCTATTTTTTACTTCTCTATGTTACCAAGTTCCCATTTACCAATGCAAAGTACCCAGATGTAGATTATCTATCATTCGGGTTACTTGCCCAATCTGCGTAATAAATACCTCAACATCTAGTTGTCCACTTTTCCAAATATAATGCCCCTGCTTGATATGTGTTTTAAGTACCATATTATCCCTATGGCTGTCTCCATGTGTCCTTTTTGAGATTCATGCATTAATTGACTTACTACTCTGATGACATATGCAATATCGTGTTTTGTGTGACAGAGATATATGAACTTTCTCGTTAGTCATTGATATTGTTCTTGATCTACAAGTAAAGCCTCCATTTTTATATTGTGTTTTGCCATTATCGGAGTATCACTCAGTTTGCACTCTATTATCTCGACTTCAATCAGTAGATCTAGTATGTACTTTTGTTAGTATATGAAAATTCTTTTTTCTCGGACGAAGAACATCAATCCTTAAAAAATACTTAAGATCATCTATATCATTCCTTTCAATTTTCGTAAACAAACTATCTCAAAGTTGGCCAATTTTCTTCTCGTCATTTCCTGTTATGATCATGTCGTCTATGTAGATTATTAAATATGTTACCAAGTTTCCATTTATTTTGAAAAAAATAATGTTGTCAGTATTATTATGTTTGTAACTGTTTTGTTTCATAGCCATAATAAATTGTCTGAACCACGCATGAGGTGATTGTTTAAGCCCACAAAGTGCATTTTTCAATTTGCAAACTTCAATTTTTTGAAACTATACGGAGAACTCTGGTGGTGCCTTCATATATACTTCTTCCTTCAATTTTCTACATAAGAAGGCATTCTTAATATCGAACTGATAAATCGACCAGTCTTTATTTGTTGTTATCGAGAATAGTACCGTGATGGTATCGATATTTGCTAGCGGAGAGAAAGTCACTAAATAATAAATGCCATATATTTGCGTGTACCCTTTGGCTGCTAACATGTCATTCTATCGCTCAATAGTGTCATCCACCTTGTATTTAATGGTGAAAACTCACATGTACCCAACTGGTTTTTCTCTTCAGTAGTACGCCTTTCTCATATGTCCCATTCTTTCTCAAGGCTTTCATTTATGTATTCATGGCTTATCGTTATTCAGCATTCGTGTTTGCTTTCTATACTGTCCTCGGAATGAATTCTAAGAAAAGAGAGGCAGAGAATGTACGTGCACTGTCTGCAATTCTCCCTTTAGCTGTATTCACTGGGTATCTGGTGAGTATCGTTCAAGTGGTACTCCTCTATTCCTTTGTGGTGGCAGAACAAACGCATTTTGTTCACTTGAATTCTTAACATTAGTAGCACTGAGATCATATGGACCTTCATCAGAGTGCGAGTCACTTATCCCTTGTCAAATATCGATAAATGAGGCTCATTAGCTGTTAGGACTAGTTCGTCGACCCCGTCTATGTTGAGAGAGTCAAACTCAGTGGTTCCATCTACATGCTATGTTAGAATAATCTCCAGGCAGCTTAAGTTATTTGATCAGTCTAATGATTCACTGAACGTCTTCCCCTGAACACTAGGCTAGTAGGTAAAGAAATATACAGGGTCAAGAAATATATAATCCATGTAGACATGGACTCAATGAGTGACGGAGTTATAGCATCGACACTCTTTTTGATATGTGGCATAACCAATGAAAACATATTGCTCTTCACATAGATCAAGCTTAGACCGTTCATTTTTTGAAAATATGGATAAACACAGAGCACCCAAATATCTTAGGTAAAAGGGTACTTAAGGATGGAATAGTGGTTCGAGTAGCCAAGGTTTGTATCGGGGTTTTATGATGAAGGATTTTTATAAGTAGACGATTTATGAAGTAAGAAGAGGTCTTTATGGCGTTAGACAAAAAATGTTACGGAACTTGAGATTCAAACATCATAGCACATGCCATTTCAAGAAGTACTCGAAATTTTTGTTCTGCCATCTCATTTTGTTAGGGTGTGTTCGAGCACGCGGTTTGGTAGATCAGAGAGTATTTTCACAGAAGGCTTGTATAGACTGATTGACAAACTCTCTACTGTTATCAAAGCGGATAATTTTGTATTTTTTGTTGAACTGTGTCTGAATCGTTTGGAAAAGTGGAAAATTTTACCATGTACTTCACATTTATTTTTCAGAAAATATATTCATGTCATGCGAGAGAAATATTTTACAAATGACACAAAATATTGAAAACGACTATGATTTGAGATGGGGCCGATCCCCATACATCAGAATGCACCAAGGAGATAGAGCTGACTCATGCGTTATTTGGTCATAATATAGTTCTATGACTCTTATCATGAATGACCTAAACGTCTACGCCATAGCCAAAGTTGTATTTTGATCGTCTCGTGAGCAAGCATGGACATAATCCTGGTGAGTCACCTCATCAACGTAGTAGAGATATCCACGCTCAGTACCACGTCTAATAATCTTTTTTGTGAGAATATCCTACAAGAGGCAAAATTTTGGATACACCAACACCATACAATGAAGTTTCTTTGTCACTTGACTAATTGAGAGTAATGTTGATGACAATGTTATGGCATAGAGACAATTATTTAACATCATCCATGGAGAAAACATAATAGGGTTATTTTCCTGAACTTTGACTAATTCGTCACTATCTGTCCCATTGTGGGTTTTAACGAAAGTAGACTAGTGTCGAAAGTCTTTAAAATCATAAGTTATTTCGACTGTAGCTCCACAATCGAAAATCCACTCATTAGATTTAACTATATTTTTAGAGGACGTAAAGTGGGTTCGGCTAGCTTTGGACGAATATATAGGTTTTACGGATTCATGGGGCGAATGTGTAAGATCTAAGGATTCCGGGAACAAAAGTGTAAGATCTAAGGATTGTAGGGGCAAATATGCAAATATTTCATACTTTTGCGGCAAATCTGTAAAACTAGTAAACTTTTGTTGCAGATTTATAAACTTTGAAAACATAGGGCAAATTTTCAGAAACACAAAATTGAGGTTTGGGATTTAAATCCCTAACCCCACCACCTCATACTTTTGGCCCCCTTTTCCTGTTTTCTTCCTCGGCACCGCTGACTCCATCTCCCTCAGTCATTCTGCAACTTTTGTTTCTGTCCACCATAGAGTCGCCCCCAATGCTGGTGGCCTATGGGCTGCCCATGATGGTGGCTCTTCCCATCGAGATAACTCATGATTTAGAAGCATGTTTCTTTAGTATGTTTTTTCATTTCTCAGTGAATACAAACCAATTTGGAATTGTCCACTGTGTCCCATCCCAGTGATGATGAGTTTGAGCGAGGCATCATGTTTTGGCCGAACGTGTTCTGTTGAATTTGTCATGGGTTCATGGCGTTTCCCTTTGTGTGTGGGCTTGGCTAGGTTTATGTGTGATTGCTTGCGGTTGGTTTTCGGATTTGTTGGGCTGTTTTGGTTATTTCACAGCTGTTTTTGTGGCTGTGGTGGTTGTATAATATTCGGGTTCTAGCTTGGTTTTGGTTACTTTGTTCTGGAGGGGATGAGATTAATTTATCCACTTTCTTCTCATTTTACGTATCACCGTATGATACGTGTATCACCGTATGATACGTGACAGCAGGGATGAGTGGTAAGATTAGATGAGGATGACTTGTATCTAGCTTCACCACTCATCTTTGCTACCACGTGTCGTGTGGTAACGCTGAGGGATTTAGGGTGAAGGTATACTAACCCGGTCGAGAGAAGACAAGAAAGTGAGACGGAGAGGCGAGATTGAAAATATTAACATGATTTATCCACTCATTTGATCTATTTATATCCCTATACTTAACTCAACAGGACAACCAAATTGCTCGATAAAATTGACATTGTTATAAAAATAACCATAAAGAATAGAAGAAGAACACTGATTAATCAAAGATAAGAGAAAATTTCAAAAGACTTCTGAAATTAATGCAATAAATAAACTGAAATGTGTTATTTATAGAAGACAGACATGCTAAAACAGCAAGCTGCTGAAGCAGGCTGGTGGGGTCAACCATCCGTCCATGAAACGGGTCACCTCACCCATTTTCTTCCCACTTCACGCGTCATCGCGTGACACGTGGCAGCAGGAGGGTGGGTGGTGAGGCTAGATGAGGGTGACCCGCATTTAGCCTCACCATCCATCTCTAATGCCACGTGTCGCGCGGTGACGTATGGGGTGAGGGGTTTGAGGTGATGGGATACTAACCTATGAAACAGGCTGCTATATATCATCATGGCAAGTCCTTACTGGTAGAGATTACTGTGTCAACTATTTTTATCTTTATCATCTTAAAGCTGTTTAGTTGATCTTATATTTTTTAAATATTATTCAAAAACTAATTAAGTTTTTCTTTAAATGGATACTATCAAATAAATATTCATAACAAAAATCGCGTCCTAAATTTCTTTTTGAAAAACTATAAGTTTCTTTGAATTTTCCAAGTTGGTTAATATGAAAAGTTATGATTATCTTACAAGCCTTTTTTTTTATCTCTTTGAATTTCGTTTCTAGACTCGATTGATAGCCAGGAAAATGTAATCCTCATGTCCAATTCAAATCTTCTCATATCAATCTTGTATAAGAATTTTTTATTTTTTAACTTATGAGTTAATAATATCTTTCTTGTTCACTGAATCAATGAAAAAACATCCGTAAAAAAACAACAATAATTGCAAAAAACCATTTTCCATATATTACATAGTGTACTACAAGAAACAAAATGACTATTGTAGTGCTTTTTGATATTACTGATATTAATAAAATTTTTTGCATTGAATTTATGAAATTAAACGATTTAAATAAACATGATTAGAACGATAACTATAGACTTGGATGTAACCTTTTAGACGGAGTTAGTCTTTTCTTTCAAAAGCGCTTACGACTTGCACACGTGTGAATAAAGAACTAGAGATTCCTTAGAGCCGTGGGTGTCTTCCACATCAAGAATATCAAAATAATATTTTAAAATGGTACACATAACATATTTCAATGGTTCCAAGTTAGTTGCATAGTATGTGAGCACTATTGGCTCGTAAAATGACCTGATAAGCTAACGACCAGCCTCTGTGGGTTCGTCAGTTGTTCTTTCGATACCAATGAGCTCTTTTTGCTGTCCTGACAAACTTTTACTAATAGACATTTAAAAACTTGATTTATATCTCTACACACCTTGCGGGACCAAAGGTGTAAGTTCAACCATTTTTAAAATGGGATAGCTACTAAATTATCAAAAAAAGGATTTGTTTGGCATCACGAGAAAATTTAAAAGACCAGAGAAAAATTTTAAAAAAAATCCACTACATATAGTGGGCTACTGCTCGATCTCAAGAGGGTCGAAGTGTGAGTAGAGTTCTCCCAGAGGGATTGTTTGAAGAGCGATAAACGCGGCTCACGGCTACGCGTGGATTGCGTCAAATTTCCTTAGATTGTTAATAGGTGATTCGTTAGTTTGGATTTCGGTGATATATCGCGGTAACCAATCTGTTCTGTTTGAGAATTTTCTCCTTTGTTTTAATTGCTAAGGGTTTTGTTGTAACAGAACTTATTTCGGTGATCAATCTAATCTGTTTGAGAATTTCATCCTTCATCGCTGTGTTTTGATTTCTAGGGTTTTGTTGTAACAGAACGTATTTAGATTCTTCAGGTTTGGTGCTGTGGGGATTACCTGTGACGCTTCAGTTGCTATGGACTCTTCATTTGTGGTGAAAGTAAGCTTCAATTTTCTTTTTCTTTTTTGTCTTTCCGGATGTCTTTTTGAATTTTGATGATGAATTTATTTTGAAAGTGATTTTTTTCCCGGCGAAACTAAGTGAGGTTAGTCGGTTATGGTGGAAATTTGAGTGAGATTGGATAGGTTAGACTTTCATGTGCTGATCGAGGCATGTTTAGACGTCTTTTAGAGAATGCAAAGCTTTATTTTATATTTTATTGAAATAAATTATCTTTTGTACGTGCGATGTATCCGTATCCCCCGTTATATGACTTATTTTTTTGGTGAATTCAACTTAAAAATACGCTCTTTATGTTTTGATTTCCCCCTTTCCCATTTCAAGTTACGGATGCGGTTTGCAAACTTGCGGTATTAAGGATTTCAGTCATTACTAGGGATTGTATCTTCGTCTTCTGGTGGCTCGAGTGGGTTGTAACTTGGTTGCTACTAAGGCAATGTTTTACTAAGTGCAGTTCCTTATTTTTTATGTTATGATTTCTGGTTGAATTGGTTGGTCTTTTGATGGAACTTTACGAGTCTCATCAGCAAGGACAGGTTCTAATAACGCTTTTGATTTCTGGTTGAATTGATTTTTCCCCTTTCCCATTCTTTGTACGTTAAAGAGGGGACTACAAAGAGTGGGCATGGAAGATGTGAGAAGCACATAAAAGGCCTGGCATAACTAAAACTGTGTAATTTTGACTTTGAAACAGTTAAGGGAGAGGTGTGAGAAATTGTGGGCTGGTGTAGTTGTGAGATCTTTATTTTTTTCCCGTGAACTATATCCATTTTTTCCCTTTTGTCTGTTGTAATCAACCTTGCTAGATTACATCTCTGGGTGGGTTATTTGTGCAATTATTTCTTAACTATTCATTTGTTCACTATCTTCGTAGGTTAAGTATGGAGAAACTCTGCGCCGTTTTAATGCTCGTGTGCTGGATGATGGACTTGAGTTTAACTTGGAGGGTCTGGTGAACAAGATCCGTGGCCTTTTCAAGTTTAGTGCTGATGCTGATATAACATTGACCTATCTTGACGAAGATGACGATGAAGTAACCCTTGTTGATGATGGAGATTTAAGTGATGTGGTAGGCCAGGGCTTGAATCCTCTGAGAATTTATGTGGTTTTAAGCACTGGGGGGAGTGCAAGGACTCCTGGAAACAGCAAAAGTTGTACGCCGTTGAGGTCACCTCAAATGCAGCAGCATTTTGAGGATTTTAACTCTGTTGTCCTTGACTTCTTCAACTCTGTTCCAGAGCCCCTTCGCAGAACATTCACTAAGATATTGATCGACTTCGCTTCTACTGGCACTTCTTCTGGTCCTTCGTTTGTTGAGGTTGTTCAACGCCTTGTGGAGACAGGCTTGACTTATCTAAGACAGCCCTTGGCTTCTGATGGACCCTCTAACGCGGGTACACATCACAGTGCTCAAAATGCTCAATGTCCTTTGAATTCATCAGCAGCTCAAGGAGCTGATAGTTCCAATGTTCAGAAGTCTGAAGCTAAAGTTCCCTATACTAACAAGTTTGAAAATCTGACTAAAAAAACTGTCAAGGTTGATCCTGAGGCTGTCTCCAAATCTCAACCAACTGCTAAAACTTCAGCAGCCCCAACATCTCAAGCAGGCCCTGTATCCGAAGCTACTGGTGAGGATAAAGCAGTGAACTTTCCTAGAGCAAAGGAATCTGCCGTTAGATTTCCTGGGTTGGAATCTGTCAAGGCAGCATTGGAATCCGCAAATTCTGAAGGTAATAGATTTAGTGGAGTTGCTCCTCCCAACCTTTCATCAGCACTTAAGAAAAAAGCAATTTTAGATGAATATACTTCTCTTGGGAAGAGCACATCGTCACCATTTTTGGCCCCGCCGACCATTTCAAACCCTATTCCTTTGACCAGGAAGGACAACTCTCAGACCTCGAGTGTGCCACCTGTAAGCAAGCCTAACAATACTAATGCTTCGGTTGGGAAGGATACAAGCTCAACTTTTCCAAGTAGTTCAGCTTGTGCTCCTTCCTTCGATGACAAGGACAGCTCTCAGAAGCCTAATGTGTCACATGAACCCAAGCCCAAGCCTGTGAATGTCAATGCTTTGCCATACCCGTTTGTCCCCGGTGGCCAAACGTGGTCGATCCTTGGTTCCCAGGCACCTGCTCTAAATGGTATTGGGGGTGTAGGCCCAAGTCCTCTGTGGTCGAGCATTGGCTCTCAGGTACCTAATCTGAATGGAATTCAGAATGTACTCCCAAATTCAATTGGACGGCCATTCTCAGGTAGCCATCTTGGCAGCAATCCAGCTGCTGCTGTTCCAATGGTTTCTACACAGGGTGCCCATCCTAGATGGAATCATAATTACAGAGATGGATCTGGTATTATTTTCCACCGTGGCGTGCGCTGTGATGGTTGTGGTGTTCACCCAATTACTGGACACCGATTTAAATCAAAAGTGTAAGTACTAATAAGTGGTTTTTGTATATTTTTGTTCGATGACTCTTTATTCTCTCATTCCCTTCATCATTTTGATTATTGTAGGAAGGACGACTATGACTTATGCAGCATCTGCTTTTCTCAGATCGGGATTGAAAGTGACTATCTGAGAATTGATCGGCCCTTGACGTACAAATGCCCACCTTTGAAATGCGTATATGATTTTGTATGAACTTCTATGTCTAATCTATCTTTTCGTTGTGGCTGGATTACTTCAGCATACTAGTGAACAACTAATTGCTTAACTTTTTTCCTTTTATGATGTAGTCTCAGCAGATGCATCACCCCCAACAGCAGCATGCCTACAGGGATTGTGGAATGAAACAAAGTCGTCCTAAACTGGACAGCCGCTTCATTCAAGATGTGAATATATTGGATGGTACACTCATGGCCCCTTCAACTCCATTCACCAAAATTTGGCGAATGAGGAACAATGGCTCTGTTGTTTGGCCCCAGGGAACACAGCTGGTTTGGATCGGAGGAGATAAATTGAGTGGTCTATTTTCTGTTGAACTGGAGGTTGTATATTAGATGCTTGCATCTTTTTTTAAAACTGTTCCTGGTTTTTTTTAACGGTTAATTGCTCCTTACAGTTCTTTGTTGTTTAGTGTCCTTAGTTCACTTTGTTTTCACTTATCAATATGCTGATGGTGCTTCCCTTTTTCCATCAACTTGTGGCAGATTAGTGCCAATGGTTTCCCTGTGGACCAGGAGCTTGATGTTGCAGTTGATTTTACTGCTCCTGATCGTCCTGGTCGATACATCTCATATTGGAGGATGAGCTCACCATCTGGTCAAAAGTTCGGGCAACGAGTTTGGGCCCTTATCCAGGTTGCACAGGATTAATTTCTTGATAAATTCTCTCTTGTTGTGTGCTGGTTCTTATTCTGAATTCTATTTTGGTGTTAGGTTGATGCATCTTGGAAGGGATTGCCTGATGAAGCTGTTCGGGGCTTTAATCTTAATATACCACCAGTCAGTGACCAATTAGGCCCAGTAACTTTGGATGTCAATACGCAGCCATTGGCAGACGAGGGCTTGGTGGAGCCTATACTTAATGTGGCACCACAAAAAGGAGGGGAGGTTAATTTTCCCATCAATGACAGCTTGATGGTTGGTGGTGGAACGAGCAATGATGTTCCAGTGTCACAACCTCATATCTCATATCCCATTGTTGATCTTGATCCGTTTGATGTTACTTCTGCTGGTGCTTCCCCTTTCCCGTCAACTGCTGAAGCCTCCGCCCCAATATCGTTTACCCAAACTTCTGCTGCACCACCTTTTATGGAGGCTTCTGTACCTACTGCTGCCATGACTTCTGCTCCTCGTCCAATCAGTTCAGCCTTCAGTGCGCCACCCTTTCCTGATGTTTCTGAAGCAAGTCCTGATGCTGCTGCTCCTTTCCCGAGTCCTGCTCTTCTCATTGATCCTGCTATTGTTGCTGTGGATGGCATAGTGCTGCCATCAGCTGTAAATGAGGGCAATGCTCTCGAGGAAAGGCTGCTGAAAGAGCTTGAGAGAATGGGTTTCATGCAAGCTGATCTGAACAGGGAGGTCTTGAGGTCTAACGGATACGATCTAGCGAAATCATTGAATGATTTATGTGGTGTATCAGACTGGGATCCCATCCTCGAGGAGTTGCATGAGATGGCAAGTTGACATAAAAAATTATTAGCTATTAGTTTTTATTGTTGCCGAATATTTTCATCCATTTGCATTTATGCCTTGTAATTCATTGATCTACATGCAGGGTTTTCATGATGATGATGTGAACAAGAAATTGCTGAAGAAGAACAATGGAAGCGTTACTCAGGTTGTGTTGGACCTTCTGGTTGACGAAGAATGAGTTGGAAGTCTCCATATCTTGCTCATAAGTAAGAGTTCTATCTATTTTGTGTGTCGGTCTTTCTTGTGTCTATATGCCAGTGGGTTGATGGCGTGTGTGGAAATAAGTTCTGCTGGCGCTGCTTTTGTTTATAATGTCTATATTTTGCGTTGCGTTGTTGTCATGAGTAAAGTGGGGTTTTTATTTTGTTTGCCGTTTGTGAATTAAACTATAATTTGCTATGGATGTTTCCTTTCTTGCTCTTGTGCGTATGACATGAATAATATAATAGTCGTTTAGTGTGTCTCTCTCTGCATTCACCTTCTCTATTTTGGATGGGATTCGGACCTTCAGGATCATAGTTTTTGGTCTTTGCTTGTAGTGATATATGTTTCCATTTCCAATAAAGTGAAGGAGACATTCTTAATTGTCCTTAGAATATGATGGAATAAATCAAAATGACTCATTAAATTGGTTGTGTTTCTTATATTGTGAAGTAGTAGTTGATCGATAAGCTTGACCCAACTTTCATTATGGGTCATCGGGAAACAACCTATATGTTTCTAACACATGGATATGGTTGTGTACATCCGACCCCTATACCTCGTCATATGCGGGTCTCTAAGGCAATAGGGAATATTTTTTTTTTTTTTGTTTTGTAAGTGCAATAGGGAAATGTTGTTGATGCTTATAGTGATATATGTGGATAATAGGTAAACTTTCTCTAAGGTGCAGTCCCAAAGATAAGATATAATTTTTGTAAAATAAAAATCAGTACTGATTATAACGACGCAAAGAGATCATAATATGCGACAAACAAATGAACGGAGTTGTATGTATCATCTAGTAATGATTTCAAATGCAACTTAAATAATGTTAGATAACAATTCACTTTCAATTAGTCAATACTGCCTATAATATTTAAAACAAGCAAACTGTAATTTTTTTATTTTTTTTGTTGGAAGCACTTTAGCTACTTATATCTTTACCTTCTAATCGAACATGTCAAAAATTTTAAAAAAAAAATTTAGGCTAACGCGAACACTCCCAGTTTCAGATTAAAGGAGACGCAATGTATTTCAATTGTCCGATTTTGTCCAGCTCTTGTTTCAGTTTTTGTTTTTTAAGAATATATTACTTGTAGGTTCGTGAAACGGATATCTTACAATTCGTTCTCTGATTGACACTAATGAAGCTTCAGTTTTATACTAAAGGAGGCTTTCTGCGAGTTTTTTTTTCTTTCTTCTTGATTCCCGGTTTGGGATCTAAGTATTAATCATTATTACCACAGTTAATATTAACAGTGCGGACATGGATGTATGTCCTTTGTCGAAAATATGCAGCTGTTAGCTAGAATAATGAAGCTGAAGGAAACAAAAAGAAGCCAGGTGATCCCAGAAGCAATGGCTATTAAATAACAATATCAAGAACCAACAAACAGAAAACCATTAGGTAACAATCGCCGGGGAAAATTTTTTTAAGCAATCATGGATACAGAGAGTCAACTTGTTTGGAAGCTATGTACAAGTATAGATGGGAATCAAACTAGGTGACTTCTTCCTTCTACAACTGTCAAACATTAGAAAGTGTTATATACTACTAAAGTTACAAGATACAATCCAAGAATACGGGACAAAGAAAAGAACAGACCCTTTGTTACAAGGATATAATAAAGTTTCCCATAAGCTCCCCCTTTTAGAGCGAAAGACCCACCGTCCTAGCTCTAAGGAGGATTGTAATTATGTGAGGACTTACGCAGCTATTTACACAAGTCTTCCTGCAAGCCAGACTTTCGGCCTAGCAGCAAGGTGTCTTCATGCAAACTAGGATTTTCGGCCTAGCAGTAGTGAAACATCCATATCTCTGGATTCTAACTCTTGACCTTTTGAATCAAATTTGAATCTGAGTATCAACTGAGTCCCCATTAGTTCACTTTGATGGATGTTTAAGGGAGAGAAGAGAGTTGTCACCGTTGCAGTACCAAAGCCGCAGTTGTGCCTCTTCAGAAGAGCCATTTTGCAATAAATAACAAAGTTCTTGCAGCTCTTTAAAATTAGTTGAGTAGATCTATCACTTTCTTGCACTTGAGCAATATCTTTTGAACGCCTACAGATACCAGCAGAGTCATACACCTTCAGGAATATCTAGGAAACTCAAGGATTAGATGAAGAGTTATTCAAAATTGAAATAACACGTTATCTATAAGATCCCTGCTGGCTGGGAAAGAAAGAGACATTCCATAAGGAATGAGTCTGACCAACTTTGTCAAATCACTGTCTCACTTGTCACAATTTGTCCTCAGAAATCTGCAAACTACACATTCTGCTAATACTCTCATATTTCTGGTGGAAGGCCCTTCAAGTGATCTGAAACGGCAAGCTCATGCTTCATCTTGAGCTGATCTAGCACTTTTGGTTGCTCAGATAATAGCTGTTTAAGTTTCTCCCTAATAGCGATGATTTCGGAAGAATAACTACCCCTCTCGCACCATTCCCAACTGCTAAACGAGGCCGGCAATCAATAGCTTGTGCAACAGAATGACCAAATTCATGAGAAGGTGCTTCGGAACGCATACCGGCTTCCATCTCTACTTCATGATCACCAAGCTCACTCTCACTATCAGCATCATTCAAGCTGCCTCGATGTTCCTGAGTATCTGGTGGTTGCTCCTTTTCTTCAGTCAAGCTGCCAGATCCCTGGCAAGCAGATTGATCAGTTTCATGTTCATGACGCGTACGAGCTTCTTCCTCTACTACATAATCATCAAGTTCAGCCTCACTTTCATCATCATCCGAGTGACTTGGATCTTTCCGGCTATCTAGTGGTGGCTCATTTTCTTCAGACTAGCTGCTCTCAGAAGAATCGGTATCTGGGTACCCCTGCTTGAGGTGTCTGCTCTCAGAGGAGAGCACCCACCACTTTCTTTTGGTGATAAGCACCAATATTTCCTTCCTGAAGCTAGGGTTACCAATACTAGACTAGGAGACTCTGGAGTATCATTTATTGAGGGGGAAGCATCACCCAATGTCTGGGTCTGTCCCGGATTAGGATCCCTTTACCCCAAAATCCTCACCCCATACGTCACCGCGCGACACATGGCAACAGGGGTGGGTGGTGAGGCTAGATGATGGTGACCCGCATCTAGCCTCACCAGCTACCCCCTGCTGCCACGTGTCGCGTGGTGACGCGTGGGGTGAGAAGATCTCATCCCGCTCTTTGGGTGCCCAATCTGGAATATAAGATCGAATTTCCTGATCAGTCAACAACAACAATATTAACTCATTGCTTTACAGGCTCCCGCCTATGACGGGGTAAAAGGGGACCGTATGTACGCAACCTTATCTATGTGTTGGAAACACACAGAGGTTGTTTCCGGATAAGCTATAATGAAAATTACGTCAAGTTGTGTTGATTGGTTGCTACTTCAAAATACATGAAGCGCATACAATTTCGTGATCAATCATTTCTGCTATCATAGAGACATCTTAATCAGTCAAGTCTAGCTCCTCAACCATCTCACTCGCGACAGCAGCTGTGGTGTCCGCATCAATATCAAACGGAAAATGTATATTCTGGACATAACCTGTTTTTATAAATTTGTCATTATTTTCTATAGAACTTATCTTTCGTAGGGGAAAAAGTATATTAAAGGTAAAAGCTAAATCAACAGTTATACTAGAAATGCGCAAAATTATAATCAATGATTATAATCCTAGACAAACACACTTATCTGTATCTTTTTTATCGTAGACGATAGTTACCAGTATATTGTCAACACCAACCGGTATTGATGCTCCAACTGATATTGATACGGGTTTGGATTCGAGCTATTTAACTGATATTGATACGGGTTTAGATTCGAGTTCTTTGTAAATAACTGATGTACATACGTCTTCAAAGTTATTTATTAACATGCACCACTCCTTTTACATATTTCCAGAACTCTACAGACAACCACATGAACCCTAAGAATTAATTATTCAAATTTTTTGTTTTTTATATAGGGAGAATTGTACTGTTCCACCATGTGCAGACTTGTGAAGAGAGATATAAAAGCACAATTATGGCATCCCTCTTTACGTACACCCCCCCCCCCCCCCCCCAAAAAAAAAACACCCGGATCAAGTAGGCATAGAAAATTCTAAAATTTCTCAAGAAAAATTCCATGTCGAAGGCCAAATGGCAAAGTAGGATGAAGCAATGTATCTGAAGACATAAAATCAATCGAATGGTTTGATCAATAATTGGTGTTGGTTACACTTGAGTATTAGTTCCCTTTCCAAAATCTTCGTAGTTCAATGCCATACAACTTTTCATCAATAAGAAAAATGGGCAAAAGAATACAGGAAACTCTGTCAAATCACATTTTATTCAATCTTCTACAGAGATATATTGAAAAACAGAAGAAAGCAACGGGAAAATGAATTATACTTATTCCACTCACCTAGAAATTAGAACACCCTATCAAAACTGAAAACACAAGCAACAATGCTAGAAACCCACACTCACTTGGTTCTAACATTAGAAACCCACACACACTTGGTTCTAACATTAGAAACCCCCATCCCCCAAAGCCTGGAGAAGGGCGGAGGGGTGTGTGGGGGGGGGGGTGGAGGTGGGTGGCTGATCGGCTTTCCTCCTCTCTTCGGTTCGAAGCCTTGATATTCCATGTGGCTAGAAAAGCCGGATGGTCAGATGATCTATGGTGAAATGATATATCGATCTGGAGATCGTCAACAGACTTGTCCCTTTACAGGATGAGAGCTTCTCAAGTTTTGGAGGAAGTGACCGACCGAAATTCTAGTCTTCAGTCTTTCTTTGGCTACTTTCTATATATCTATAGCTTACCAAACAACTTATTCGTAGCGTTACGACCTACGGGCTAGAGTACATCCCAAATAAATGTGGAGGGTGGGGAGCTATATTTGTACAACATTAAAACCAACTATAACAGCCTTTATCAATCTGCAAAATTTGTGGCATGATAAATTTCATTAGTGACCCTCCCTTCTCAAGAGTTAACCCTTCGATTATGGTGAGGGTCCAACACTTGATTGACAAGTTTTTCAGGTAATCTTTTTGTTGCCTGCAATCGCAAACCATGAACCAAAAGTCATTTCCAAATTATGAAGACTCCATCAGTTTAGTAGAAGAAGAAACATAGGTAAGTGATGTACCTGAAAATGTCTCATATGGAGTATCGGCTCGCACCCGACTTCTGCTATCAGTTTCCCACCAGGGGTTCTCAACCTAAAACGATTCGCCTCATATGCTAAAAGCTTGTCTCTCCCATCAGGCAAGTTTTGGCAAACTTTCAGAAGCGAAGTAAGCGAATTCATCTGCAATGCAAAATATTTCAAACGACATGCGTCCCTTGTTCATTATCCAGTAAGGAGCAGGCAAGGAACTGAATTAACAAAGCAACAAAACACAGTTGCCCAAGTTCTGGTGTGTTTATCTTTTCTGTTGTTTCAAGGTTCGCATCCAAAACAAATTAATAACTCTTGGACTACCATCTGACCTTAAAATGAAAGCTGACAGGCAAATGCATTACGCGTTTAGGGAGATATAAAGTTTCTATTTCCAATGGAGTCAAGGACACACTCTTCCTTGACTTTGGAATTTGATGGAATAAAGCAAATGACTCACTAAATTGGCTGCGCTTCTTATATTGTGAAGTAGCAGTTGATCGCCATAGCTTGACGCAATTTTCTTTGTGGGTCATCAGAAAACAACATATGTGTGTTTCTAACACATGGGTATGGTTGCGGACATCCGACCCTCCATGTCCCACCATAGTCAGGAGCCTTTAAGGCAATACGGTAATGTTGTTGTTGTTGTTTAGAGAGATATAAGATGTAGATGTTTACATATTTTCATGTGTGGGCCAAACAAAATACTCAATAACAAGTCCACGTGAATAACACAACCAGGGCGTCAGTTCTGGCAGGAAAATACAAACACCATATCGCCCGCTCTAGTATCTTTTGTATCACCACCTCATTTAAAAACTTAAGCTTACTTAAGGTGAAAGCGGAACGCGTATTAGATGCTAAATACTTCAACATTACCTTAACAGATAATTAAGAGAATTTCAAGTAAAATTTTTAATCACTTGATGATTGAGATTAGGAATCAAACTAAATTTCATATACAGAGTTCTTGTCATAGCATTGGAAAATCTGATCAGGATCCGAATTCCATTTCATGGTCAACTTGAAAGCTCTAAGGATTGAATTTCCAACAGCTATTCCTTTACAGGCTCCGTAGCAAGAAATTATATATTCTGTTAAAGAGAGCCCTTCTCGTAAATTGTTTTGAATGGGTAAATCAATCATTTGTCCTTGAGGATCCAACATTAACCCTCTCATACCTACTAATTGATCTACCTGAGGTGCATTTCCTCTGGATCCCAAAAAAGACATGATATGAACTAGATTGCAAGGGTTGGTCATGCTACATTTTGGATTGAAGGGTCAAGAAGGGGATAGTAAATCTGGATTGAGGAATCTCTGCCCCTGATCTAGCTTAAACTTCATCTTCCATGTCATCTTTATGGAGCCAAATTTCTAAACCAATTTGTTGAAGTTAATCAAGTACTTGCCCATAAAATTAAAGAGATGGCATAGTAGATTAAATGTTTGAATTTCCAAATTCCATAGGACAAAGAATGCACATACCTTCATATAGGGGCAGGAGGCACAACCACCGTGAATGGAACACCCTTCACCACTTGCAACTCCAGGTATAACAGCAACAGATTCCGCGGCATTGGCCAAACTTGAGCCCGATGGCGAATTACTAGGTGTTGTTCTAGTCACCGACTCAGATGACACGGGAAAGATGATCTCAACACTAACTTTGCCGCTTCCAGAAGAGGACTTGGCAGAATCTAATAATCCGCGAACTGCTGCCACTATTGAAGTCACCATACCAGATTCTGTTCCTAGAACAAATTGAAGATGGTCATCAACGTTTCTATCTAATGCCTCCTGTACTCTATGTTTGATGAAATCCAGTATGTTCTGAGTGGAGCCCACAACTCCCATCCCTCGTCCTTTCGCTTCCATTGCCAGAGAGAACATTTCGCCGGGAACTTCAAAATGAGCAGTTAAGAACGCATCACAATACATTTCATGTATCTTCTCAACTACTTCGTGTCCAAAAAGGTGATGAACAATGCATGTTCCATCCTGGTTCAACAATACCAGAACACATGAATGATCACAGAGAAAAGAACATCTGGATAATGAAAAGGGCTCGCTTTCACTGTAACTCCCTCTCCATGGCCCCTTAGAAATAGAACTTGTACCTCGGTAGAGACTCCTATATGTTCTAGTGCAAGAAAAACATGTATAGACCAACAATCAAAACCTTGATCACTTGCACGACATCTATGAACCTTAATTTACCTGAAAATAATGAAAGCGAGGCAGCAAAGATTTTATAGAGTTCCTATCATGTCCTGGATGTATCTGAGCAATTTCTTCATCAGTCATTACAATCATCTGCCGAAATAACTCCAAAATATTTGCACCCATGTAGGAATCAGGACCATACCACACATTCAGGTTAGGAATTTCTGCAAATGCCTGCATAAACATTACAGGCTAATCATATTAGACACATCTTAGAATAATTATAAGGAAAAATAGAGAATATATATGTATATATAACCTGCAAAATTGTTGGCACTACATTCGAAGAAGTGCATGTTATTGTTGGCACAAGTTCATGAGAGTATGCTTTTGTCTCCAGAGCAGTGTTTATGTAAACAACGTGCAAAGATGGTGAAGCAACTGAAGCCTCTGAAAGATACTCCATATACTGAGGACTGGATGCAGCATCAGCCAAGGAGCAGCTAATGGTTTCACCTGACATTCTGTATACTCCGACCTACAAAAGAGTAAATCATTATTATGCTCCATAGAAACAAGAAGCTTTACCGACTTTATACATGCATGAACGAGGAAAATTACTTTTCTTTACATCCAAACCTTTAGAAAATTCCCTTCCCGTATATAATAATCTTCAATAGCTTCCTATCATGAAGAACATTGGCACAAATACTAAAACAAGGAAAAGATTATTGTTAAAAGCCTCTAAGGCATACAGATTTACTGAATTACCGCATATTCATAGAGGTTTTCCACAGCTAAGAAAAGTTTACTCTCAAAAGGTTTTAGTGACAAATTATCCAAATGTCCAATGAGCTATGCCAAACCGATCCTAACTTTCAGGTACAAATGCACATAACACACTAAAAATCTCAATTAACAACCACAAAAGTGGTCAGGTAGATGGGCAAGTGCCTTCAATTCTATCCAGAGATTTTCTTAAACCATTGTTCTTCTTATCTGATGTAGGCTTCCACATAAAAGAGATAGGAAAGGGGAAATAGATTGGAAGCCACACCAACACTTCTGATAGCCTCAGGTGCCACAAGAACAACTAGAAATCCAAAAGCTCTCCAAAACAGTGAACTAGTTATGATGGAAATCCAAAAAAGTTACATAACACTATTGCCTGTCAGATTCTCTGAAATACTAACGTCCACTGCTAACCCTAATTCCTAATACACAATTGTTCGATCACCATCACAAGTTCCAACTTTCAAACATGGTTACTAGAGCGCATTAGCTTTCAGTTCAAGAGGCAAGCTCTAAAACATTAGCCCTTTGATGCAGGGCTTAAAAAAAATTTGAAGTTTAGGTCTTCTCTGTATCCTTTCTAGTGTTTGGAGCACAAGGCACGCTAGTACGAGACAGAAAGACCATTAACTTCATTCACTCCACTACTGACTTCCATGCCCTGTTTCTCTCTTTTATTGTTTCAAGTGTCTAACCAAGGATTGTCACTATCTATCTTACATGGAACTAAAGTAATACTAAGACAGTAGTGGCAATTTCCAATCAGCAGCAACATATATTATATGGCATATAATCACCAAAGTTAAATAAAATACAAGACTAATATGTGTAAACGTAGACGTGTAAACGTAGACACATAATCGCATACATGCACAAACACATATAAACAGATGTCAGTTAGACTGTATGTATATACATATCCGTACGCAACATATACATATATATACACTCATATACATAAATACATACATACACACACACATACACACACATATATATACATATATACACATATTTACACACACACACACACACACACACACACATATATATATATATGTACACATATCCATACACAGGAAAACACATACACACACACCAGGACCTTATTTCTCTAGCATGGTATAAAGATTTCGAGCAGATGATGGACTCAGAATATCAGTAGAAAAAACACCTTTGAAAATCCAGCCTGATCAAGAATCGCACGCACATTCTCTGACATAAAATCTACACCAAGGACAGTTATAAACTCGCATCCATCTTTCGCCATCTGGACTGCTGCATCTGCCATCACCAAGGAATCAGATATATGTATATGAGGCCAGAGCTTGTGTGCAGCAGTTAAGACACCTTGGACCTCAGGGTCCATGTAAAAATGTGCAACAACACCAATTTTCTTCTCCTTTAGCAAGTTGGCAAGTTCTTGGACTTTTAAAACATCAGGAGACAAGAATCTGGCCTGCAGTTAAACTACAACGAAACTCAGCCTTTAACTGTCAGGAATTCAAGCCGCCGCATTAAGCAGGGACAAGTTATAGGTATCATGATAGGTTAAGCATGTTATTAGTTATTTTATCTCACCTTTTTCACGACACCCCCAAAGGAAAAAAGAAAGAAGGAGATAGAAGTGATATGTGAGACAATCTGCCTGGTATTATATATATTTTAAGTTACCAAAAAGCGAGAATTTCCCAACAAATAAATCTTCTCGTGACAGCTCTCCTCTTTAGATGGCAAATTTGGACATCCACACATAGACAAGATTTTCATAGTAAAACAGGCCTGCACCTCAGTCATCATTGTGGTTTTATAGCAAAAAAGATGGAAGGTAGCAGAATAAACAGTCAAATGCCTGCTATAGCTGCCAAAAGAGATGAGACAGCCCCAAGGTAAAATTTAGTAGGTAGTGGAAGTACATGTAACTTTTTCATTGGAAAAACTGCTTCCAGATCATGTTAACAAAAACAATCTGTTCTACAAAAAATAATGATCTGCATTACCAGACCCAGGTTTCCAACCTATTTTAACTTAAGACATGGGTGAGCTTTTAGATAATGATAAGATAGCATGATAGATAGAAAAACCAAGTACGATCAAAGAAGCTACTTTTGATGTAATTACAGTATAAAATGCCAGTCTCCAACATTATTTACAGAAACTAACTGAGAAGATGAATTTGATCCAGCTCTTAAACATTTTTAAACCATACTGGAATTTCGTGTTTCTGTCTAATAATTTGACAACCAGCCGCATTCTGTGGACAACCTTTTTAGCATGAAATACTTTATCTGCTTAAACATGCATGGATCCTCACCTAGTACAAGAAAGGAATCTCCTACTGACTTGCTACAACAAGCTACTTCCTAATTCATCCAACCACCGGATGCCTGACCTATTGCTAGCTATGAATAATGTCAAAACCTGCAAATTAGATTATAATGTCTAGCTCTCATTTCCTAACGATTGTTGTTCCCCATATATGGTTCCAGTTCACAAAACATGACGAATTAATCGTTCAGATCATATTAGCGAAAACAATCTGTTCTACAAATGATCGGTATTACCAGACCCAGGTTTCCAACCTATTTTAACTCAAGACATGGCTGAGCTTTTAGATAATGATAAGGTACCATGATAGATAGATTAACCAAGTACGACCAAAATAGCTACTTTTGATGTAATTGCAGTATAAAGTGCCAGTTGCAAAATTATTTACAGAAACCAACTGAGAAGATGAATCAAAAATATCTTCTGTTATTTTCAATCCAGCTCTTAAACATTTTTACACCGTAGTGGAATTTCGTGTTTGGTGTCTAATAGTTTGACAAACTGCCGCATTCTGTGGATGACCTTTTCAGAATGAAATACTTTATTTGCTAAAACATTCATTGATCCTGACCCAGTACAAGAAAGGAATCTCCTACTGACTGGTTACTACAAGCTACTTCCTAACTCATTCAACCACTGGATGCCTGATCTGTTGCTAGCTATGAATAATGTCAAAACCTGCAAATTAGATTATAATGTCTAGATCTCATTTCCTATCGACTGTTGTTCCCCATATATGAGTCCAGTTCACATCTAACTGGCCCAATTAACCATTGAAACTCAGAAAAAACAACATATGTTTACATCTCAATTGATTAACACACTAAGTCTCACAAACAACAAAACATGGCGAATTAATCGTTCAAGTTACGATATGAAGAACGAAAAGTCCACCTGAGCTTCAGCATAGCTTCCTTTAGCTTCAATTCCATCATTAGTGATAACCAGTGAAGGGAATGGCTCGCCTCTAGGCCTCCCTTCGAGCTCAGCAACCAAAGCTTTGGTTCTCTTCTGCATGCTAACCAACACATTATGCCAAGTATTCACTCTAGAAGCAGTGGAAATTGATCCCTTTTTACCATTCACTCCCATAACATTCAAAGCACCTAAATCCTCTGTTTTAAGCTCCAACACCTCCTGAGGCGACGCCCCATCCAAAACAGAAACCAAGCAAGCACAAAAACCCCTAGTAATCTCAGAGTCACTATCAGCTGAAAACCTCATCTTTCCACCCTCATCCATCTCCACACTTAACCACACCTGTGCAGTGCAACCTGGAACCCTGTTTTCCGTTTTTTTCAAAGATTCCTCCATTGGTGGACAAGCAGAAGAATAATTCAACAAGCGCTTTACCCGGTCAAGAGGCTCTCGATGAGATTGAAACTCGGCTATCAAAGACCTGAGCTTTTCCTCCGTGGTCGCAGGGGAGATGTCAGATAAGGAAGAAACAACAGCAGAACAACAAAAAGAAGGAAACTTTACTGTGGGTTTTCGATTAAAAACAGAATCTGAATGCCTTCTGCTTGAGCAATGAATGCATGTGGAATTTCCCTTCCATGATGTCTGATGGGGAAGTCCCAATTGCGAAAATGATCGCCTAGGGTTGCTGGCATTAAAAGGGTTGATAGATTTGGAGAAAAAACTAGAGGACGACGACCTCATAAGAAGATTTGCAGTTTCCATTACACACTGTGGTTTAGGTTACTAATTTAATGGCTCTGTATGTGTGTTTTTGTGCGTGTTTTCTGCTTTTTGTGTGTGAATCTTCTGTATTTATTTTTGGGGAAAATGGTATGCCTGTATTGGCGTTGCCTTGAAACGCCTACCGGAAGAGAGGGGAAAGGGGATTTTTGTGGATTAATAAGAACCAAGAAGAATGGAGGAAACAGGGAAGGCCAGAAAAAGAGCGCGCTCAAAAAGGAAAGGGGCTGGAAAAAGAATGGAGAGAAATATACAGCGAATAGAATATATTATGTACACATAATTTCAATTTTTTTTTGAGGAATACATAATTTCAAATTTGATATAAATAGATTATACAATGGGACCTACTTTAAAATGGGCATCGAATCTTTGTTAGATATTTTCCTTTTTGAATATCAACATAATGTCGTGTTGACTCTATTATTCTGTAAAAATTCTTTACGTCACAGTAAGGGGATGGGATCTCCTCACCGCGGTGAGTCACCGCACGGCCCAGGACGCGACATGTGGCAGCAGTAGGGGATGGTGAGGCTGGATAAGGGTTACCCTCACCCAGCCTTACCACTCCCTTTTTTGCCACGTGTCGCGCGGTTACGTATGCGGTGAGAGAGGAGCGGTGAGGGGATCCTATCTCCACAGTAAGAGGCATGGTTTTTGACACGTGAGCAACATCGTTCCTTGAAATTTGTGCTTTTTTTTATACTACTTTTCTCTTTATTCTAACATGTTTAATCAGTCGTTATATATAAATAAAGAGAGAGAAAACAGAAGTTTTCATCTAATAATAGTAATGTTATGTGTTCGAAACTATCTTAAATATCTCAAACATTACTATACATTAAAACTTGTTCTCGATGTGCTCATGATTTTTCTATTATTGCATTATTGGCGAATGCAAAAAAGTGTATTCAAGAAAGTCCCTATTGTCAAGCTATTTTAAAGTAACCATGTGTTAATCACATTCAGATACTCATAAGTCTATTAAGAGAAACATATTATTGGTGTCGGTTATGAAAACAAACTCAAATTCGTGTCGATATAAGAAAATGACAGCATGTCATAACCTCCCACACTACGATTGTCATATTTGAATATGCATTCCTTAAGTATAATTTATTATGTTGGTACTAATTAAGATACATCATGAAGACTTTTATTGTATCATGATACTTCATTATATCATGTCTTTATGCTTATTCTTCTTAACTATACACTTGAGAATAATTTTAACATTTTAATACAACCAAGACAAATACAAAACTATGTCATGTGATTCCAAAAGAAGCCTATTGTAGATTCATCATTTTACTCGGGTTCTCCATAAAAGAAGAATGTTTGTTGTAGTCTTGTGGGACGTTTGGATTTATGCTTCCAAGTGATTGATTCTCTCTCTAATGCTTCCAAATGATTGGTTCTCTCTAATGTTGTTTATGAATATTACTACATTTTAAACGAGAATGGATTCTATCACCACAATTTCCTCACCATCTTCTCCACCGCAACATACATGACAACAAGGAGTGGTGAGACTAGATGAGGGTCATCCGCATCTAACTTTACCAACTTTTACTGCCACGTGTTGTACGTTGTAGAAGGAGTTGATTGAATTGTGGGTAAGTGAATCTAAACCCATTTTAAACTCGCTATTGTATCAGTACAAGTTTCCCCGAAAAGGAAATCTAATTGGCTCTACTGGTCTGTTGTACTCGTACGCATGCATACTAACACAAATTTTACAATGGTCAATGACCAAGTATGATTAGTTGGTCATTGACCAATGAAATGTGTAGAAAATTTATGGGTCCCTTGTGTTGGTCAATCAACTTCTTGCTTGCATGTAGATAAAACTTATTTGTCATCATTTTATTGGGCCACTAGTTGATCAATGACCACAATAAAATTTCTGGCATACTAAACGGATAGATACACTGGTGTATAAGTCACTGGCACCACTAGAAATCTTGCCAAATTTAGAATATTCAAAAGTGGTTATTACACATAAAAGCGTTCATTTCACTAAGCTCTCGCGTTTGAGCAAGGTCTATGCAGTTTTATCCTATACTTTGTGAAAGAGGCTATTTTCGCGACTTAAACCCGTGAGGTCAATGTCACAAAACAACAACTTTATCATTTGCTCCCATCCGCCATCGATTATTACATATCTTAAAAGTCGTAATTTTTCAAATTCGTAAGTAGACCAGAGTTTAGTACTTTAATTTGGTGACCCTAAGGCCTCAAATTCGTCCTAAAATCAGGTCTCGCATACGTTGGTTCTAACTCATGATTAACTATAGACTATTAATAAAACCGAAAATCTGTATTTACCAAGTCATGACAAATAATAGTCTAAACATCCTTTAAATATACCTTTTTTATTTTTATTTTAGCATCCGTTGGTTCTAGCTCTTGATTAATTCTAGAATATTAATAAAGCAAGAAAAACGTGTATTTATCAAGATATATGTTCTATATATTGATCACTATTTTTGATGATACACCAATTTGTAATTCAATAAAAGTAAGCTATATTTGAAATATTGATGATATAATATTTTATTGGGTGGGGTAAATATACAAGAACCACAAGAAATAATTATCTATTGTAACAATTATCTTATGCGAATAAAAAACATTATTAGATAGATTTTTAATATGATACAATCGGCATAGAGCCTAGTCACTATTGAAGACTTGTGCTCCAATTAGACAATTACAACAATAATATTGAAGTTTGCGCATTACTCGACATAATATCAGTCTCACATAACCAGTCTGTTTGTTTTAGAGAGAAAAGGTTTAAGGATTAGTCGTTTTAAGACCGAGTATCTGCACTGTGACTTCGGCTGCATAGCCGACGTTGAGAATAGTCAGCTCACCATTGATGGTCAACTGGTACCATAGGTAAGTAAGTTCAAGTACCTAGAATCATTTGTACAGCAGGATGGGGACATAGATAGTGATGGAGCACCGAGTTCAAGCAGGCTGGTGTAGATGGATGACAGTCTCAGGGGTGCTGTGTGACAAGAGTTTTCCAACTAAATTAAATAGAAAATTTTACAGGGTGACAGTGCGACCGGCAATGCTATATGAGACAGACTGCTGTGCTATCAAGAGGTCACAATCGCAAAAGATGGAAGCAGCAGAGATGAGGATGTTGAGGTGGATGTGTGGGCATACAAGGCTAGACCGGATCAGAAATGAGGTGTTTCGGAAAAGGTTAAGGGTGGCTAGTATAGCAGATAAGATAAGAGAGAGAAGACTGAAATGGTTTGGGCATGTCAAGCGGAGACAGACAACGGCGTCTACCAGAGCAATTGAAAGCCTCATTGTAGACGGAAACAGGAGTAAAGGCAGACCCAAACTGATTTGGGATGAGCGCATAGGTCAGATATATAGGCACTTTAGAGTATATTTAGGGACGTAGATAGGCATAGACACTATCTAGTTGACTTTGCAATTGTTTGTTTATGTTTTGCAGCTGTTTTGCATTATATTTACATATACACGGTATGAGTATTTTAATATCGACAACCTCCTCTTTGTATTTCCTGAATTCCCTCACTAACACACTAGCACATCATACCCCTACTACTGTACCATTTATGCAGGTACATATAGAGCCGGTGGTCTCACTGGAAGCAAACTACTCTATATCCCTTGTGATAGAGGTATTGTTTGTTCTAACACTTACCCTCTCCAGACCCTACCGATAGATTTTGCTGTCGTTGTGATATACTGGGTCAGATTGATGATGATGAATCATTAGACAATTTATTTAAAAAAAAATCGTTAAAAATTTATAATTTATTAATTAGATTTAGACTAATAGGAATATTTTAATAAAGAACAATAACATGAATAAAATAGAGACGTGGGCTAACATCCAGAATTGCATACGTCATAATGGCGGCGGATAGCAATTCCAACTGCCTTGTTTGACTTTTATTAATTTTCTACAGATTCGGTCAGAGAGGTGGACCCACCCGAATCCTATATTCTATAATTGGAGATTTCTTTGCGATATGATGACCGAGAAATCTATCAATTTTGAATTGTTATTTTTTTGAATTTGGATTCATTTAAGCAAATTATTATGCTCGGTTTTTTAGCTAAACAAACTTTAAAATTAGTTGAAATTCGACTCAATAACAGTATAACTGTTTAAACGAAGCCAACAATGAAATACGAATCGAGCTTGAACAGTTCGTAAACTATTCGGTTCGTAAACACCCCTATTTGTAGGCTAAACATTGGTGGATGTAGTAAATTGCCTAGAAAATAACAACTTAACATCATATTAGTTACTTCATAATCAACGAAAAAAATCATGTATAAAAAGAGAACTCTTTTCTGTCATTGTCATCTAAACAACATAGAATTCTCTTTTACATGTCTATCATATAGAGTAACTAATATGATGTCGTGTACGAATATTGTTTAACTGAGAAATATGATTGGAATCACCATATATTATATAATCAATATATTCTATGTCTATGTGATTATTAATTTATGACCTTCATAAACAATTGGAGATTCCTATTTCATGACAAGATAGGTTCTGTTAATGAGGTTTCCTCGTCATCACTACCTTTTTCAAAAGAAGAGTGTGTTAAAATCGGGTTATGCTTCTGAAGTGCTTAGCCGGCATTAGGTCCCGAACAAACAATTCATGGCATCGATTGTTTGGATTTACTTTAATAAATTTCGAATTTGACCGTTTAATCACTAGACAATGTAACAAAATGCGGAAATTATATCTTGTGTTATTGTTGATGTTAATCTGTCCACCACGTAATGCTCCTGCTGCTGATGAATCTGACGTGATCTAAGCATTCACGACCCTCCATCAATTGCGTGACATGATCTAAGGATTCACGACCTTCTACACATTGTTAATGCACCCCTTGAACAGATTCAACAATTTACTGCTTTACCCGATAGAGAGTGACGTGATCTAAAGATTCACGAATTGTCTGACGTAATCTAAGGATTCACGACCTTCTACCAATTGTAGATGCACCCTTTGAACAGATTCAACAATTTACTGCTTTACCCGATAGTTGTTCAACAATTTACTGCTTTACCCGATAGAGAGACTAGGCAGTACCCGATAGAGAGACTATGCAGTGTGAGCTTTATAGAAAAACGGTTGGCACACCCTCCCTATGCCCTCAATGGCCGGCTGTATAATGTGTTGTATGAGGAGGTGTAACCTTTATATGGAGGGAGAAAGAAAGAATCCTGGGTTCAGACTCTGAAACCAAATCCTCTTCCTTTATGGATTCTCATCCCAAATACCTTAGGATATAGTTGATATTATCAAATTATCTTTATCCAATATTAAATATTATTTAATATTTAATAATAAATATTATTATGTAATTCTTAATATCAAATATTATTTAATATTTAATTATTATGTGCCAACATTTATCTACTAGCCACATGTGGGTTGTTGTCCTTTGGAAACCACACGTCGTACACTTTATGGTCGTTGCACTTTGAGCCCATCCATCGCGGTCTCTGGCCATATGACTATATACATATTCGGGGTTTTCATTTTATACCAAACCATACATCCACAAACATACCTGATGATTGCTTAACGTGTGATGTTATACGTAACAATTAATATTATTACGTGAGATATGTGACATATAACATTATCATACATAACGTCCACATTATAATTAATTCGTGTACACTTAATCAACGTGTTGCGCGTTACACGTGTCTCGAATTAATCCCAACATCGATGATTAGAATGAATAATGTTTCACGTATGTTGAAAGTATTATTTTTAGACTTTTATTTTATAAATTGATAAGAGAAAAAGAATAGAAAAATGTGTTTTTATGCATTCTTTTCTTGTTTTGCCTATCTTAAAAATATTCCCAAATAATGTTTCTAATTCTAACAGAGAGGTCTACTGCAGCAAATATTATAACCTAAAAACATGTCACTTTGATTTGATATTTAGCAATGTATACTACGAACGTCCACTAGTAAGTCATAACGAATATTTATCAAGGTTTGGTGTATAATTATTTTCCATTTCCAATAGAGTCAAGGATACACTCTTTCTTGACTTTGAAATATGATAGAATAAATCAAAATGACTCACTAAATTGGTTGCGCTTCTTATATTGTGAAGTAGCAGTTGATCGGCATAACCTGACGCATCATTATGAGTCAATTGGAAACAACTTCTGTGTGTTTCTAACACATGGGTAAGGTTGCGTACATCCGACCCCCCATACCCCGCCATAGGTGGGAGCCTCTAAGGTAATCTGATAATGTTGTTGTTGTTGTTTGGTGTATAATTGTTCCATTCCCCCTGATTTCCTTTAAAATTACTATTTCCAACTTAACTTCCCTCAGCTTTACAGTTTCCCCCTTCCTGGCCATGTCCAATGTAACAAAAGAACTCTTCTTTCATCATCATAATGCATCATGATGTAATATTTTCTATTATATACTTTTCTAAATTTACCTAAATTGCATTTTTTATTCATATGAATTGACAGCTTTTAAATTGGTGCTTAGACCAAAAAACACAATCAATACTCCTCAAATCAGTTTGTATGAGATTATAAATGTTCAATTTTAGAAATTTTAGAAAATGTAGTGAGTGAACTTCCAATACATTAGAACTTTTTAGGAAGATATTTAAATATACATGTAGGTAAAGAAAAATATGGATTAAAATGAGGTACACGGTGGATTTGACTTTGAAAGTATGAACGATGAATGAAGATTTATTTGGATTTCACAATAGCATATGACCTTATAGTGACTAATACATTTTTTCCAAAAAAAAAAGGATGAACGCTTGATTACATTCAAAAATGGACAAAATACGTCATAACTACACTATTTCATGACTCATATGAGAGATATAAGAGCTTATAAGAACTGCAATGTGATCATACAGAAAAAGTTTAACAGTCAATGCCGTCTTATAATGTTGGATGTCTGTACCCGACATAAAAGATTGAAAAGACAAAGGCTTATAGAACTCAAGATAAAATGGTGAAACTTGAAGGAAGTTAGAGAAACAGATTTTACAGAAATAATATTAAAGCAAGAAGTTATAAGAAATTCAAGTGGCGATGCAAATGAAGTGTAGGAGGATGTAGCGGTAAAGATAAAGAAATTATTGAGAAATTTACTTGGCGAGTCAAAAGGTCAAGCACCTACAAATAAGAAATCTTGATCGTGGAAAGAAGAAATGCAAGACAAAGTAAAAAAAAATCAACAAAATTAGTTAATAAGACGCTTCAACTTTGTAGGAATCAAGAGAAATGAAAAAATATAACATTGTTAATAAAGAAGCTAAACATGCGTTTGAAGATTTTTATAATCGGGTTAGACATGAAAAAAGGTAAAAGAATATGTATAAAATTGCTAGAATGAGAGAAAGGAAGACAAGATGTTTGATTCAAGTTAAATACATTAAAAACGAAGATAACAATATTTTAGTACATGAGAGGGCAATAAAAGATATATGAAGAAGATATTTTGAAAAATAGGGGGATTTCAATCAAGATACCTGGAGGAGGCATTAATCCGTTCTCGCGCCCTTGAATTGATTGGAGTAAAATGAGAAATCCATTTCTGCGCCTCTTTGACAATAAATCAGAATTTTCGTGGAGAATGGCCAGATATTCTTTCATAATATAAGGATATAATGAGTTCACATCATAATAATATAGATTCTCCCCATAGGGCTTATAGACATCAGCATGACTTCTAATGATTCAGGAGAGATGAACTCGTATTGGACGAGTTACGTAACTTTGAAGATGATAGAACATAATGTATAGTAGGAGAATTCCATTACCAAAGGTAGAAGATGCTCTGAAAATAATGAAAAATAGTAAAGCGAACGGACCAGACACTATTTTGATTCAGGCTTGAAAATACCTAGGGAAAGAATGAATTATATGGCTCATTAATCTTTTTAAAATGATTTTAAAAACCGAAAATATGCCTGACTAGTGGAGTAAAAGCACTTTAGTGCCTCCATATAAAAGTAAAGGAGATATACAAGATTGTGCAAATTATAGAGGAATTAAGCTAATAGCCGCACAATGAAGCTTTGGGATCAAGTGATTGAGAGAAAAAATCTTCACAAAGAGAATAGTGTATTTGAAAATCAATTTGGATGTATGCCGGAAATGTCAAAAGTAAAGGCTATTCATCTTTTAAGAAGATTAGTAGAGAGGCATCGAAATAAGAAACAAAATTTACATATGGTTTTTATTGGTTTAGAAAAAGCATATGATAAAGTTCCACGAGAGATCATGTGGAGAGTGCTTGAAAAAAAGATATTAGATTAGCATATATAGAAAGTATTAAAGACATGTAGAAGAACACGATGACAAGCATTAAAGCTTAAAGAAAAGGTTTACATGATGACAGCAAGAACCACACTCCTATACAAGTCTGAATGTTGAACAATCAATTATGAGTATGAACAAAAAAAATATAAGTGACGGAAATAAAAATTCTAAGACAAATATGTAGACCTTTTTTTTTTAATTTACACATGTAGACATACAAAGAAGTATAAAATAAAAATTAAACAAGCTGCGATGGCTTTGATAGATAGGAAGATAAAATCAATATTAAGATGATATAAACATGTATACAAATGTTTAACAAATACACATTTAGACGATACGAGACAATGAATGAGATGCATATTAAATATGACATAAGGAAACAGAAAAAATATAGAAAGAGAATAAAAAAATATAACTTACATCACAATTGAGAGACATATTGTCGACGACAAAACACGGTAAAAACAGTTAATTTATATATTTAATGTCATGTTGAAAAACTTTAAAAAATTTAAATGAGAATTTTATATAATTAAAACCGGAATTACACTTGATATCATTGAATCACAGTTGACATAATGTGACATTTTCAAAAAAGTATTCTAAAAATGCATATTATTAAAAATTAAAACTACCGCTCAAATAAATAAATAAACAAAATAAAATGATCAATCGACCAAAGTGATGTTCTTGTCGTCGTCACATGAATTCACACATAAGAAAATTCACACCTAACAAGAAGGCGGGCCTGCATCCTGCAAGGTGGCAACTTGGTTGGGGCAACAAGGTGCTGCCCTCCAGCCTCCACTCTTGGAATAATTTCTTCCTTCCGTTTAGAGAATAGTTCATGTTTTCATTTTCAATTGAATTAAGGACGCTCCTCCTTAACTTTAGAATTTGATGAAATTAAACAAAATGACTCACTAATTTGGCCACGTTTCACAATACTTTGACTACGTTTCTTATATTGTTGAAATTAAACAAAATGACTCACTAATTTGGCCGCGTTTCACAATACTTTGACTACGTTTCTTATATTGTGAAGTAACAGTTGATCGACACACCTTGATGCAATTTTCGTTAAAGGTCATCCGGAAACAACATTTATGTGTTTCTAACACATGGTATGATTGCGTACATCCGACCCTCATACTCCGCCATAGGCGGAAGCCTCTAAGGCAATTGAGTAATGTTGTTGTTGTTTAGAGAATAGTTCAATAAAAGGACAAATGCTTGAAGGAACTCGCATAAATAATCTATAAAGAACAAATAGAGAGCCGCGGCACTTGAAGAAAAGATGAAATCTTTTTACATCATAGTTACAAGGTAGATTCATGATCTAAAAGAGGTTAGAGCCACTATCTACATGGGCTAAGCCAATTTCAGTTAGGTATATCCGACTGATGGCTGCGCACAAAGACCTGGGGTTGAGATCTCCTCAAAACTCCTTCCGAGCCACACGAGCCACACGGCAAGCACTTGGGTGTCGGCATCCGCCAGCGGTCTTTCTTATCACTGAATTTTGCTGCTGATGCCCGGATCAATTCCCTCACTATAGCAGCCCATTGAATATCATTACCCAAGCCAAAACTCGTCATACCTCAAGACTCTGCGGGTCCAATTGCCTTCCCTTTCATGGCTTCCCCCATTACGTTCACCGTTACCTCAAGAGACAATTCGCATGAAAAAGGGATGCCTAAGAGCTTCATGTGCCGTCAGCCTATATGAAGGATCATATTTGAGAAGACCTTTCAAAAGATGGATCAGATCTCCAGCAGAATGGTCAACATGCTGCATAACGAGGTTCTGCCCCAGGAAAGACAATAAAATTAGGACACAACTCATACAGAAAATCGAATGCCTTTCAGATCACTAATACCCCAACCGACTGGGAACGCTGAGGCTAAACACACCTGAAGACGAGGCAACTTCAGAACAGCTTTAATACTATCTCGGGATTTAGCTCCTTCTGGCCAGTGAAGCCTACCCCTTCTAACATACTTGTCAGGATGCCGGCTGAACAAGAACTACCAGTCAGATGAGAACTGAGCAAAAAAGCACCAGGATCAGGAATTAAACACTGGATGAAACTTACTCTGCTTTCTTTAGCATGTGCTGCGGAAGAAAACCAAGCACCCTTTCCATCATAGCAAGGTGTTCCAAATTCTCATGCGTTTGAAATAATGCTTCACCCTGAAGATCAGTGGCAACAATAGCTAAGTTAATCCACGACAAAAACCTGGCAGGATTCAGCGAGCACTTTTATAGCTTACCGAGCACAACTCCACGAGGATACATCCGATACTCCATATATCACATGGATAACTCCACCCAAGCCCTGCATAATCAACGGCAAAGTAACAAACTCAAAGATGTAATTCAGCAGCACAAGGTTTGTGAAAAATGTCCAACCCCGCTCAAAACAAGCTTACCTAAAATAACTTCAGGTGCACGGTAATGTCGAGTTGAAATTGTGTACGCCTGATCCTGGCGGTCATAAGTTGTGCTACCAAAATCAATGACTTTTATTGCACTTGACTTTGGAACTCTCTTGTAATAGGATGCCTCCTTTGGAGATCTTGATGAACCCTAAAAAAGGAGGGCAAAAGAGGTAAGATTAAGTACATGATCTCTCTACTTTCCCAGGAAATTTTATCCATAATAAAGAAACTAGAAGACTTGATCCAAAAGGTGGACATGAAATAACATGTACATGCTCTCCAACATTAGGGAGAGCAGATTATTACCCTATAATCAGGAATATTTAAGAACTCAGGTGACACTAGAAGAATGTTCTCAGGCTTTAAATCAGTGTGGATCAGATGAAGATCATGCATAACTGCAAAACACCAAAAGAGTTTCATATTTAGGATAAAGAAAGGTGCAAGAGAGAGATCAGCACCCACATGTCCAAATTCCCTCCCACGTCCCACATGCAGATGCGTCTAGAAAATAAAGGAAAACAACAAGTCATTACTACACACATGCTACAGATTCCAACAGTTGTCTGCCAATCTCTCGAACAAGATCAATGGGAAATGGGCGGTAACTGTTTTTCCGAAGAAAATCGTATAAACTTGGTCCAAGCTTCTCAAAAACCTGTTGCAACCATTCGAGTTCATCCACATTCTTAACCCAAAAACATTTGTGATGGGAAAATCCCCGAAATCTATCATTCTATGTACTTACAATACATATATGGTTACGAAAGTCAAACCAGTTCCGTATTTGCACACAACTGCAAGAGACAAACCCGTTTAACAACTGATGCAATCAATTTACACAGCCTGAAATGGCTAAACAATAAGAAAGGAAAGCATAAAGAAACAACATAGAAACTCACCCATTACCCCCCTTATCATGTTTAGCAAGCTGTTGAAGCACATCTACTTCAATCAAGGCAGCATCACGGTACTTTCTAATGCCACGTACAATCTTAATAGCAACCAATTCTTGCTTTTCCCTATCCCAGCATTCCAAAACCTGACCAAATGTTCCTGGAAAAAAAGCCGCTTGTTGGACCATCAAACCCCTGGCGACTGCAGGAAACAAAATCTAGAACCAGAAAGTTACCTTCACCCATCTTGCTGTTTATTCTATCTGCAAATATGAGATATTATAAACCATCAGGTACTAGATATTATTTACTTATGAAAACAAAAACTTGCAAGCTCCCTTTGAGGGAGCATAAAAGAGGAGTCAGAAAAACATAATCAAAAAGAATAATCAGTTATATTTTTTTTCATCCTAACATTGACAAATTCTATAATGCTAGAATGCATCACATAATACTTTACCAAAGGAATATAATTTACTTGCTCACTATATTAAACCAAGAAATGCAAGTTGTGTTGGTAAAAGATAGTTACAGCGAGGAGTTAAATTCTCTCCAAGGTCAAATATATAATGACCATCTTTGTCATCTCCTCGCCATGGTGTAGAATCACTTTCAGCAACTCCAGTCAGATTTGGAATATTAGAATGATCTGGAATTGTGCTCACATTTGCAAAGCTTGTGACATCCCCAACTTCTTGTCCACAAAACAATCCTACCTGGGCCTACAGAGAGCCAACCATTCATTTGTTTTCTCAATATAAAATTTTAAAATTTTAGCATCTATGCTTTCAATCCTCAAGAACAAAAAAAACAAGATTAGTCCAACGGCGAGATGCTTAAGTAGCAGTAAAGAAACAACAGTAACACACATCTAAGTGATGATTTTTCAATCTTTTCTACTAGGTAATCCCGCCGTGTATAAAATAAATTTTGTGAATAGGAATTGAAGAGCTGTCAGCATCATTCCGCAAAAATTTCAGCGGGCAGGAAGGGAGCCATTACCCTGACATGTTAAACAAAAAATGGAAGCAAGACCTCTTCTAAAAGCAGCCCTAGAGCATACTGAATATAAAACAGCATAAACGTAAATTTCAGTAGTCCTATTCTAACAACCTGTGGACCCGCTTAATCTTCTAAAAGTTGATCTTTATCTTGCATATAAATCCTAAACGACATAATAAACGCCCATCAACAATACATATAACATTTATCGACCCAAGAAAGTTTCTCACACTTATCTAAATTTTCCAGCGTTCCTATTAAACAAAACAAAGAAAAGATCACCAAAATAAATCGGACGAGGACATGAAGATCAAATTTTTATAGTTTGCGAGGCACAATTAAGCACTGGAGAGACGATCCCTTTTTTAGGGTTATCATATACCCGAAGCCAAAAAGTCTCCTTCCAAAGACAAGAACGTTGATGAGAGAAAAAAAACCCTATCGTTTTATTACAGCCACCACATTTCAAATTTCAAAAAGCTTGAACGATTTAAACCCTGATCGGAATTAAAACTAAATCGCCCATCAGATCTACCCGAACAAATAAAATCTGAGGATCAATCCGAAAGCTTTTTAAAAGATAACATACCTTCGGCAAAATCGAAGGATCCTGAGGCGTCACATCCCAACCTAAACGCTGCCGTTTCCTCGGCCTCCGATCCAAGTTATCACGCGTCAAACATTCCATCGCCATGATTGATAATCACCGGAATAACGTATGACAAGAAATCTACAGAGAAAGAAGAAATATACTTCCCAGAGAGACAAAGCTTTTAGAATTATATCGCTGCGGAGATGAGTGATAACCCTAGGCGGTGGAAGCTATTAAATATAGGTAGGAAAATAGAACGAGTGAAAACTTGTCACACGCGTGTTGATAAGGACAATGTCTTGGCTTATTATTGCTTGCCCAAAAAAACCATATAATTTCAAAAGTAAATAAAAATAAAGTTAGGGAACTTACTATTAAGCAGAAAAAAATAGTTAAAGTTTGATCTATTGAAATAAAATCTAACCAATGATATACAAAGAAAACAAAATCGAGAAGTGATTTCTATACCTAAATATTTATATTTTTATTAAATACAAACATATAAATATTTTTTACATCATAAATCTAATTAATAACCCATGATACACATATACAAATTCGTGATTTTTTTAAATCTGGTGAGCCAGACAAAAAAAATGTTCGGAAAATTTCAAAATATTTTTAAAACAAATAGGACTAGTTGTGTTTTAACTAAACAAATATTTAAATATATAGGTTTTTTTTATAATAATTAATCATTATTTTTTTGTTAACATATAAATCTTTATACGATATCATATTATTATAGTATTAATTGCCCTTTAATTATTCTGAGAACAACATCAAATCTGTTTATGTACATACACTGGATCTACAACAACAATAACATTACCTCATTGCTTTAGAAGCTCCCATCTATGACGGTGTATGAGGGATCGGATGTATGCTCATGCGCTAGAAACATGCAGATATTGTTTTCCGATGATCCATAATGAAAATTGCATCAAACTGTATCGATGAACTGCTACTTCACAATATAAAAACCCAACCAATTTAGTGGCTAATTTTGTTTTTAGTCTATTATATTCCAAAATCAAAGAAGAGTGTATCCTTAACTTCATTCAAAACGAAAACAATACATTGGATGTATAGTGTTTAAAAGAGTATGATTCGACCACTTCTTTAAAAAAAAAATTGAAATCGCTACTTGGAAAATGAGGCCTACAATAAGGAGGTAATAGAAATTTGCTTCCTAACTTTTTTTTTTTTTTGAAGCAATTTGCTTCGTAACTTATAGGCTCAATCCTAAGAAAAAAATATCAGCAACAATAAATTCAAAACTTCAGCCGTTGTCCAGTCACAGAGTACTTGAAAATTTTCCATGCAGTTAACTAAGCAAAGGGTCTTACCATTCTTGATCGAGTTGACCTTTTAGACATATAAATATGATAATAGTAATTAAATGAAAGAATAGAACTATATTTATCAATTTTTATGTAGCGCCCCGACCGGGACTAGGGCTCCGGCCCGGTACACCCGCCGTACTCTATCCAAGGAGTACAAGGCGTCGATACTATACATGTACATGTCGACACGAATAATGAATCGATAAGCGGAAGCAACATAACATAAGCAACTCATAATCGACATGCACTGCCTTACATCATAATCCGTACAAGTCATATTATACAGAATACTGAAATCCTTTGAAATACATCATAGACCGAGACTTAACGCCTTCGGAGCAAATCTGTCGGTATGTTCTTCAATATCAATGGCCTATCTAGCCTGTCCTCAACAAGCCTGTGTAGTGTTACCTGTTATCTGGAAAGTGGTAAATAGGCAAGTATGAGCGATAGCCAATCTTTTAATCACTCAGCAAGTCTATCTGCTTAGGCTCGTCATGTGGATCATGCATGGTGAACATTAAATGCAGCATACAATTAACATAGAGCGCCACGTAATTTCAGCTAATTAACATAAAGTAGATAAAGCATAACAGTCAACTTATTGTAAATCAGTTGTAGCTTGAATAATAACATCACATAACTTAACTTGTACTAACAGGTAAGGTACTACAACACGAATATATAGAACCATCAACCCCGAAAGTACATCACGGAATAAATCGTTATATAACTGTCGTGTTTCTTTCCTTATACTTAGTCGGTCCTCTTATTACGACTATGCCCTTCGTATACTGTACTGTCGTCTTTAGATTACTAAAGGTCAGAACTTAGGTCTGATAGACTGACACGGTAAATATGCAGTATGCTCATGTGATGGAAAACCATGCATCCTTTCTAGAAAAATATGACATAAATCATCGTACGCGAAATGGTATAGCTGAGTCTGATGCATAACCATTTAACTTGAAAAGCAAAACATAACTGTAACTGTAAAATAAGTGATGGCCATCCTTCGTAAGTAACAATATCAACGGTGATCAGAAAGATTCCCCAACTAGTCACATATACCACTGATACGCTCATCGTAGGTATATGTATCTAATGGTGACTCGTATGGCTGATGATCTCAGGAATCGCTCGCCTGATGAACATACGGCACATATCGTACTGTCTGATGATCTCAGGAGTCGCTCGCCTGATGATCATATGAAGCATAACGTATAGTCCGGTGATCTCAGGAATTGCTCGCCTGATGAACATACGGCGCATAACGTATACTATAAAATCGTCGAGGAGTCCAAGTACGCTCACGAGGTACTCACACGATTCATAACTGTAAGCTGTGTCTCTTGGAATCTTTTGTCACGTTGATAAAGTTCGTTACGTAAAATCTATTCTTTCTGAAACATGTTGGAAAAATCTTTTGAAAACATGTGATATCATAAACTGTCTGTACACAGTACTATTATTGAAACTATAAGTTGTCTGTACACTGCTATTACTGAAACCATAAGTTGTCTGTATACAGCAAAATCATAATCATATCAGAACTTCTAAACATTTCTTGTGATGCAACATGTATGCAAATGAATCCGTTTCTATTCTATATCACGTGTATAAATACGCCGATCATACTCGTATCATCATATTCCTACAATCGCTACAGATCCACTTAATCTTCAACACTTGAAATAATCTCTCTTTCGTATCTAAACTTATGTACTGTACATATATGTATTCACAAAGTGTATTCAATCATTTAAATACCTATTTCATTAAAATAAAATCGTTTAGGCCAATAACTTAATAAGGCCGAGATATATATACATATGTACTACATATATATAGCTTTTTCATAATATGACACATACATTTATATATGTCATCTATTAAATCATTTAAACATACTCTTCATGAGAATAGAATTATTAGGCTGCAAATATATATATATATATATATATATATATTTTCCCAATGCTACACTTATATATATATTCTCATGTCATAATCATTTAAATACACTTTTCATAAACATGAATTCATTATAGCTCACTATAAGCCTCTTGCCGAAATTAAAGAGAACACCCACCTCCAGGATACACCTTTTGCAACATACCTTTATACAAACATGTGTATTTGAATAATCTCCACACACCATGTATTTAATAATTCAAAAACTGTCCTCATCACATTTTTGGCTCACTTGGCCACTTGGCCGAAAGTGCTAAGAGCACCCAGCAACCTTTTTTTTTATCATGACATTTCTTTAACCATTCGGTCAACAACATTCACACATACACTTTTTCTTATGTTTACTTTGCAAATTACGTACTTGTAAGATTTCTCACTAATTCATTAAATTGTGAATTTGACATCACTTAAGGCCATTTGGCCGATTCCTTTGCATGCATACATACACAATTCTAATTCTTCTAGCACATACGAACCACTTCCATTTATGCCCTCATATGCATACTACTTTATACATCTTCTAAATATATTCCACTCACATGTATAAATGTAACTAGATACATATACCTTTCCCCTTTTTCACTCCTCTTAGCCGAGTATGCACATGCACACACATTCACTTTTAGCATTTTTCAACTTGCTAATTACTTTATTATGTGTAGAACATATATACACCAACACAAGCTACTTAAGGAGATAATCATTATAGAGCCTACTAGGCCATCTGACCGTGCGTACCCTTGCACACACCCCACAATTAATTTATTATCTAAACATGATTCATATACATACATGCATATACTTGCTTTATCATTACCATGTCATGCATCCTACTCTTAGGGCCGAATCATTTTCCCCTTCCCACACACATAAACGTTCGGTCCTTTTTATGTGTAAGTAATTTGAATGTGTTCGTATACACCCTTTCCATTTTTAACACCTTGGAATGTCTTGATGTTAAAGATTATCATGTAGATGAAGTTAAATGTTATGACTACAAGAATGTTCATAGTGGCTACTATACACAAACACCTACAACACATTTTCAAGTAACATGCAAGACATTTTTCTTCCTTATCTCAACCATACGCATACGTTTGAGCCAAAAGATCATCAAAATCATAAGATGTTGAACATGCAAATGCATCTTCTTCAAGTTCTTAGCATCTACATAATTATTCTTGTGCATGCATGATCCAACTCTAACTTTTAACATAAAAGGTTCCACTTCTTAGTATTCATGAAGAAACTAGGAAGATCTACTTGCCTTTGCGAGTCTTGAGGTGAACAAAATAGCTCGAACCTCCTTCACCTCCACCTAATGTTCGGCAGAAAACTTTAGCTTGGTTAAACTTGAATGGCTATAGATCTTTGATTCCTTGCCTTGATTCAAGAGATTTCTTCTCCTTCAAAGGTCCTAGAAGGCACGGTTTTGAAGGGGTTAAAAAGGGTAAGAATGGCTTCTTGAAGGTTAGGGAGCTTAGAGAAACATGCATTCAAATGTCTTACCTTTGCATTAGAGGTTGAACTCTTAGTTTGTGCTCTTGTTTTTGCTCCTTAGAACTTGAAGAAATCCTCACTCCTTTTAAAAGAGGTGCCGTTGTGAGGAAGGGAAAGAACGGAGGAGTGATGCTTTGGTGAAATGTTGGAGTACTAAGCAAATGGGTGGATGAAAAATTATATTGGAATTATTTTCTTCCCCTCTCTTAGTGCTGCCTAGAATTTGGGAGTGGTAGGGGAGAGAGATGATGGGTTTGTCTTGGCTTGGGAGATGGTGGAAGGTGATGGGTAGTCTTAGAGGAAAAGTAGCCAAATGTAGGTAATAATTTAGATATTCTTTTGGATGTATTGTGCAGAGTGCACCCTTTTTTTTTTTTCAAGACTTTTGATCCTTCCCAGGGGTAGGCCGGCGGTGGGGGATCTTTGGGAGGGGTGTTATGTTTTTTCTTTTTTCTTTAGGTAGAATTTTGTACTATGTGAATTGTTACATTTGTAAAAATTACATGTTATAATTTATTTGACTTAGTAGTGGCCTTATAGAAATTAGTTTTTATCTACTCCACTCACTGGGGTACAACGATAGCATCTTCATTTCGTTCATAATTTCCTCCATTCTCTTGATCGACTAGTCCGGGGTGCGGGTTGTAACATTTTATGTCATTGTTTTTAGTAGCATTAAACTGTGGATAAGTGTTTATAACATTTTTTTTTCATGAAACATCGGAAGAACATAGCATTTGTCTTAAATCTCAACCATTTGCTAGAATAAAAAATTAAGTAAAGATATTCTGTCTCAATTTTTATCACACTTTTTGTTGAATCGGTTGAAATTATGTAATATTGTTACGTTTATTTAAGTGATATCAAACTAATTTACATACCTCAATTACACGATAAAAGATGGATAGAGAATGAGATACATGATTTTTTCTCCCAAAATGTTAAAGATGTTCTTCACCCTTGGATGTAAGAAAATCTTTTATCCCTTCTTTTATTCCTTCTTCTATCATATTAGTTGAGATCGTATGATGTGTACATGTTTGACTTCACTTAATTACACATGATATGATCCTACCTAGTATTATATAAAATATGATAAAGATTATGATAGAAGATATTTTTTTTGTCCATGATAGACATTACATTTTTTTAGAAAATCAACTGCGTGGTAATCGATTACAACATTATCCACAAATTTTAGTTTGATATCAGGGCAATATACTGAGGTCAAACGCAAGGGTTGGCAATGAAAGTAATTACAGATTTATACATGCAACATTGAAGAATACTCTTCTGTCTCAAAAATATTGTTTTAGTTTGACTTGAATATAATTTAAAAAATCAAATTTCATAGACCACTATTATTTCTAACTTTAATTGGTTATTTTAAGTAGAATAGAGAGAAATCATATAAGTATTAATTGAAAAGATAATATATAAATTTTGACTACCAATACTATGTTTAAAAAATGTACCTTATTTTTAGGACAAATAAAAATAGAAAGGAAGTAATATTTTTTAATGTGAAATTATAAAGTAAACATATAAAGTGGAACAATAAATAAAGAATAAAGAATGTACATTTGCACACTATTTCTTTCAATATATGATGTCACATGCATTTTAATTCTCAAATAGATATACAGCCGATCAAAATGTACCCTGTCTATTGATTCAATCACATTTGTTTTTCTCTCATGTACGAAGTTTGAAATAATACTATGTGCTAAGTCTTTTTTTTTTGGGGGGGGGTGGGGGGGGTGGGGGTGAAATAAAAGGACTAGCTAATTGTGCAAAATTTTTCTAACTTGTTATACATATTGGTTTATTGGCAGCAACTTCATGTGAGCGGAGTCGTCCCCATGCTTGAATCAATCAACCTATTCTTTGCTTTGACAGCCTGAAAAGAGAGAGAAAGCAATTCAACAAATAATATAACTACAATAACAACATCCAAGTCTGCCTATGGCGAAGTATAAGAGGATCGGATGTACGTAACTATATTCATGTGTTAGAAACACACAGAGGTTGTTTCTCGATGACCCATAATGAAAATTGCGTCAAGCTGTATCGATCAACTGCTACTTCACAATATAAGAAGCGCAACCAACTTAATGAGTCATTTTGCTTTATTCCATCATATTTCAAAGTCATGTAAGAGTGTGTACTTGATTATATTGGAAATGGAAACTAACAAATAATATATCCAAAACATTTCAAATTTTCACCAAAGTAACAAGGAACTATATCCTTTTCAAAGGTATTTGCTTCAAATCTTCATAAGTTCAGTCATTTCTTTTAATAAAGTATAAATTGAAACATCGCAGTAATAAAAAAGGGTGAAAATATACGAAATTAAAACGTAATGAATAGTAAAAAAAAAGAATGCAGATTGATGAAAGAATAAAATTAAATCAACTTATTGGCAAATATTTCTATAGTATGCCTTATCTTAACACTTGACGATGACAATGACAAACACAAACGACAAGTATATCCCAACAATTGGAAAAGCTATCGCTAAAGTCTGAAGAGGGTGAGAGCCTTACAAACCATATCTCCGTTCCAAATGATATAGAGCTTGATTCCAAAATGATATAGAGCTTGATTCCAGTGAGACACCGGCTCCTTATCTTAACACTTAAACTTTCATATTTCAATTCTTGATAAATGATGGATGAAGGGTTTCGTTTACCTCTTCTTTCCAATTTGTGCACAAGGTTATGCCTAAGAGCAAAGATGCATGCAGGCTACTTCCTGCAATTATTCCCATCCACAAGCCCTGCAACATTAATGTCACAATAATATAAGGACATGTCGGGTTACACAACTTACAAACACAAATCTTGTTTGTATCTGAAACGTCAAACGTATCGAAACAAAAAGCACAGACCAAACAAGATCCATATTCTAAATTCTAACGCACCTTTCCTTCAAAGTGAAACACAAACGTTAATGTCATTGCTACTGGCAGACCAACTAGATAGTAAGCTCCCAGAGTGACTAATGCTCCAATTTTTTGCCAACCACAACCCCTAGCAATACCTTGCAATTTTGCACAAAATAATATTCATGTCAAATTTTGTCCAAGGTGCAAATAAGGGCTTCATGGCCACTTCAACACATAGCAGGTGATAAGGGGAGTCTTTCAAACGCGGTACAATGCTTTTTGTGATTGAGGGAATGTTCCTTAGTGGCTACATGTTTGGTCCATTACTCAGTTAACAGCCAAACGTTGATGAAATTCACTTAAGAGCCATTCTTTTTGGATAATGACTCATTTATAACCATTCAACCGGTTGATGACCAGCTGGTGCTTGTTTCTTTGCAATTTTTTTTTCAATATATGTTTTAATGACCGGTTGAATGGTTATAAATGAGCCATTATCTAAAAAGAATGGATGTTAAATAAGTTTCATCAACGTTTAACTGTTAACTGATTAATGGGTCAAACGTTTGACTATGACGTGAGATTCCCTCCTTTTTGATTAGCAACATTTAGCATGATTGAGTAGTTATTCATTCAAGACTGACATCCAATATATATATATATATATATATATATATATATACAAATATATATATATATATATATATATATATATATATATATATATATAGACACACACACATATAAAGTTGGATAGGGGAATCGAACTCGAGACCCGGGAATAGGAATAATGTTATTCAACCGCTCGACTTGAAGGTTTTTCGCGATTGACATTCATATATGTGTGTGTGTATAATCAAACCTGAGAGCACTCCTTGAATCCCATCCATGAAGTTGGACAAGGCAAGAATTGGCATAACAGAAGCAACATATCGGACTAGTTCTTCATCATTTGTGTAGAGATTGCCCCATATACCCCTTAATGCAAGTAAAGTCATTCCTACTATGAACCCCTCCAGCAATGCCAATATTATAACCACACGGGCTACCACCTCCGCAGACCTCGCTCTTCCAGCTCCTAATTCATTTGATACTCTTGTGCTTTCAACCCAAGTTTGAGAAATTGAGAAAGACATTAGCACAATTGATACATAGAATAATGTCTTATGTGTGTTCTAACATTATATGTACCTTACAGCACTGCCAAAACCATATGGTATCCTGAATATCAAACAACTTGTACCTAGGCTGTAAAAACAAGGATTAATCTATGGACCCATTAACATATTAATTGTAACAAGACTGTTTTGGTTATAAACATAATTTATTATAGCTACATGTGACATATTGTAGCAGTTCAAACCTGACGGACATCATGGAAGTCTCGAGCTCCGAATTAGGGAGGAAACCTGATACGAAAACCAGAACCTCGTATGCCCACACCTCCAAGCTGAACCACCAGACACACGGCACCAAAATAATTCAGGCGCGGATATGATGATAAAAGGTTTTGAGGATACAAATCAAATCTCTAGAGCAAAAAGGTGAAATCTCTCATCCCCGGGCCTCCACCGCCCAGCCTTAGCCCCAAGGAGTATTTGTGGAGGATGCAAATCAGGAGAGCAACGGCCTTCTAGGTTGGGTGACGACTTACACAATGACCCACACAAGATGGCCCCACAAACCAAACCTTCGGCCTAGCACCAGAGGAACACACTGTGCGCGTTCTTGTAATCGAACTCTTGACCTCTTGAAATAAATCTCAGTACCAACTGGACTATGTTATGGATCAAGACAAAAAGAAATAGTAAAACTTACCAGACCATAAGTGCAGAGGGAAATCCCAATGACAAGAAACCGAAAAGATCCTTGGTGCCCTCGAAAGACCATCCTCTCCATGTCTTTAGGCAAGTGGTCGAAAAACGAATATAAGCAGCCAAAACCAGAACATTGATCCAATAGGAGATGGCACTGGAAAGTGCTGCTCCCTTAGCTCCAAACCCCAATTGAAAAACCAATATCCAACATCCAAAGACATGGATTAAACTAGTCAAAGTAGTGGATAATATCAAGGGTTTCAAAACCTTTTGTGTTTGCAAGAATCTGAGTTGGCATTGAAGAATTGCATAGGGAAACAAGTTAGAAATCAACCCACGTGCGTAATCTCCAGCATGCTTTGAAATTTGTACATCTTGGCCGCTGAAAAGGAAAATTTGCTCTGTATAATACCACAAAAATGCTATAGGAATGCATGTGACTGTGAGCACAAGAACAGCTCTCTGCATGTGTATGCCAAGCATGTGATGTTGATTCGCTCCATAGGCTTGTCCACATAGCGTTTCTAGCGCGCCTCCCATTCCTAGCTGATTAATATATGCAATACATTAGTCCGGGTGGGAAACAAACAGATGAATTTGTGCAATTCTCGATCTTGCATGATCGACACATCTTGACGCAATTTTTATTATGGGTCATCGGAAAACAATATCTGTGTGTTTCTAACACATGAATATGATTGCGTACATCCAACCTTGTCGTACCCTGTCTTAGATGGGAGCCTCTAAGTTGTTGTAAAAAATGACGAGAGTCTGCCCAAGTTTATTCGCATGAATTGACTGGCAACTGATGGAAAATTTTGGTCCAAAAAAAAAAGGAAAAAAAAAAGAAAAAGAATGTATAGAAAGAGTAGGCGAAAATGTTTATGGATCGGCCAACCTTTTTCCAACAAAGGTTAAATACATATTGGATCTTCTCAAATTTACGAGATATACGTAACCACCCGGGATCAGCTATAGAATGGCGCTATATATTTCGGGAAGCAGTTCATAATATATGGTATTGGCGGAATCAATTTCATCATCACAATATCGCTACATACCCAGTCCCACGGCAAGCTTATAATGATGTGCTTTGGAGAGCGAAGCAACAAGTGATGGCAGTCGGTAGTACTCATGGTAGCTCTTTAGAAGTCTGTATGAATACATAGTGGTTTTTTTACTATCTTCTACACTCATGTAAACTTTGACATTATTTATTAATGCAATACGATCATTTTTTCGGAAAATGTTTATGGATTAAAACGTTATCACTAAAAAGTTAAATAATCAGAAAATGCTCTAGACATAGTTAGGTCCCTCTTTAATATTTTTGCTGCATAAGATGACAGCAAAAATAAGACACAATTGAGTTGTCACATCAAATCAAGAAACAGCAGAAGTTCTATTGAATCCACTATATTTAAGAAAGAAATTCAATTGGCAAAGCAATCACGCCCGATTCAAGACTTCAAGTCGCTGCTACGAATTCAATTCTGAATGAGACTAATTTAGGTGGGATATTCGATTTCGGATTTCTATGATTAAACAATAAAATGTTGTGAATTCTATAGAACATTAATGCGATTCAATATGCGAAGAAATTAGATAAAAATTAAAATATGAGATTTCATTGTTAGTGATTCGGAAATAAAAATTAATCAATTATTTTTGTTGAATATTGAAAAAAGGCATTCATTTGGAAAAGAACTCAACTGGATCATAAACTAGTCAAGAAAATCTAAAAACAAAAGTTGGAGTGAATCATAAACTAGTCAATAAAAATCTAAAAAGAAAAGTTGAAGTCTAGTTTTTGATTAGTAGTTTTATATATTTCGATTAGATAATTAGTAGCTTAATTTTTTGTTTTATTTAAAAAATCATTTTTTTAGATTTAAATTAAGGTAAAGAATAATTCTAATACTTAAAGTTAATTCTCGTATTAACGACTTTGATTTATTACTATACTACGAATTGTCCTAATTACTTGCTAGTAAAATATCATATCAGGCCCCAAACAATCCGACTTTGATAATTAACTGACTTGATAATTGCAGAAAGTGAACTAACGGTCAATAATGAAGAAGTCCCGGATGTCTTAGGACTATGCAACCTCTAAAGTTGAATGAACTCATCCTCGTGTGCGTACACCTGCTATAGCTGTTAATAATTTTGAAATTAAACCATATGTAATTCAAATAATTTAACAATATGTTCACTTTTATGGTTTGTCTAGCGAGTATCCTAATGCTCATATTCATTATTTTTTAACAACTGATTATCGTTTTTATAATTGATTATTAATGAATGAAATTATTAGGTGGACTGTGTTGCATTAGAGGTGTTTTAACATTGACACTTCTCATCCTCTTGTTTTAATCCTAGGTGTTATCATTTAAATTATGCTAATTTTATCACTTGATCATCACAAAATGTGTCAGAAATGTTTAATAATCAGTATTTCAGGTCTAAAATAGGGAATGACTATATATCTGTAACTTGTTATGATTATCTATATTTGTGGATTTAGCCATTCCCTTAAAATATTACACATTTTCCACAATGCTATAATTTATCATGAACCAAATTTGAATAGCAGAATGTCAACCTTCGGGGACCTGTCAATGTCCTCATAAGATTCGGCAATCTTTCAGTACATAATAATAAACACTATTTAAAATGATTACAATTATAATTTTTTTTTGCTTTATTGGTTATATCACGTTTGGAACTTATTTGATATTCCTTTTAAGACTCAATAAATTTGTATATTCTTCAAAACATGCAAAATAAGAAAGGAGAAAAACTGTCAGGTATAAACTCTAAAACTAAACCCAGAAAAAGGAGAAAAAATTCAGCATCAGCGTCCTTTCCTCTTTTAGGTAAAATTTAGCTTAGTCAAAACCTGAATAATGATTCTATTTCTGAAACAGTTCTGTGAAAAATCTGACATCAATCAAAGTTCGCACTTGGCAACCAGCTGGACACTATAATGAAACAAATCATTGGAAATGGCTCCCATGCCATAACTCATTTGGTATTCGGGTTTGGATTTTCAGTTGTTACTCGGATATGGATTTGCTCCAAGAGGTCAATAGTTCGAATTCAGGGATGAGTGTTCCACTGCTGCTAGACCAAAGGCTTGGTTTGCGGGGGCACCTTGTGTGGGTCACAACGTAAGTCCTCACCTCATGTAAGTCAAAGTTTTAACATGGTATCAGAGTCGGTTTAAAATCTGGACTCACTCCTTGCTGGTCCCATGATTGTCATTTATTGTCTCCTCTCAACCAAGTGCAGATGTTCATGTATGGCTTGTGGTTTCTGATTGTGGACGGGTTCTAAGTCGCGTGAGTATGTCAAGTCACGTTGTCAAGTGAGGCCGAGTGTTGATAATATTGTCTCGCATTGGCCAAGTTGAAAAAAAATATGGGTTATATGAAGATGAGATACCATCACCTATTTTCTTAAGGTTTTGAATAGATACCAGTCTCAAATTTCAAAGGTATCAATATACAAAAACCATTTCTGAACACTTGATAGTGGATTTCAAAAGAAACTAAAAAGAAAGAGAAAAAAACAACGAAAGACATTTTAAAAAAATGACAGTAATAAGAAATCAAACAATTACCGTAAAACCGAAGCCTGTTACAGCGGCAAAGGAAGTGGCCATGGAAGCTCCGGCGAGAGAATGGTTGTGGAGATGGCCGATGAACATAATGGAAATCATCTGTAAACTATATTGGAAGAAGCTCACCAACACTAGAGGTCCCGCCAAACCACCTTGTCTCCTCAACTCCTCTAAATACTCTCCTCTTTCAACTCTATCCTTCACAATCATCTGATCTCCATCATGCAGAAGTGGATATTCAAGATCATTCTTGGAGTCTTTTTGCTCCATTATTTCTCCCTTTCTTCTCAATAATTTCGGTTGTGGGTTGGAATGATGTGGCTGACTGGTTTTATTGCGTGGATGGAGGTGTGGTGGCGGGGTGGGGTGGGGTGGGGTGGGGTGGGGGAGTAGTGATTTATGAGAAACAATCAGGGTTAGGAAATTTAATTTTGATGTGCTGGATTCGACGGTGGAAAAAGTCTACAAGGGAGATGAATGTTATCAACAACAATCATAACCAGTATATTCTAACAACAACAAAATCTATCGTTAGGGTCTGGAGAGGACGAGAAGTAGACAACAGTACCTCCATCCTAATGGATATAGAGTTTGCTTCCAGTGAGACCACCGGCTCTATATGTACCTGCATAGATAGCACAATAATAGGTTTATGTACTATTGAATAGATTTGATTAAACATAAATAGAAATATTCTGATATTAAGATAGTACCAACAGTGGATATGCACAAATAGTTGAAAGGCAAAGACTGAAACAAAAATGTGCATAGTCCTCCTAAAGTGTACATACTATCTAATCCCCTGAGTATGCTCTAAGGTCCACACTGTTTATCCTCCTTAACATTAATATTACGACAGTGACTTTTCAACACTAATATAATTTATACAATATTAAAAAATTAGATGTACCAATATCTTTAGTTTTTATCTTGTTTCGAAGACAAGTAACTTCTATTATTTGCATAAAAATGCCAAGCGAAAATAATGATTTATCAATGTAAAGGACTAGCGTTTATTTTATACATCTCATTAATTCGAAAACAACTTATACTTATTCTAACAACATTTTACATTATTTGTGCTCTAGAAAATGTGACTAGAAATGTGTGACGTATCCTATGTGGAAAAGTGGAAGGTGAGTCGGATTAAGGGTTCACATCAGGAGGATCCGACCCTGGGACTTCTATAAGTATATTCAATAGTACAAAGTACAAACCACATGAATGGTGATTATTTGGAACCTTCTGCAATCTCAGATATGAATCTGCATTAATTATTTTAAATTATGCTACCTTTGGTTGATGTCATTACTTTTTTATGATATTGAGATATGAAGGCCAAGAATAATGAAGTATCAAGACAGTTGAAAGAAACTTATAGTCACGGTTTCGAGCCACAGAAACAGTCTATTGCACAAAATATAAGGTAAAGATTAATACATTAGATCGCGAAACGATTCAGTCACTTTTCAAATCTTACACAAATGCAGAAGTGTAGTGTACAGAAACGTCCGTTTATTTCATCGAGGCAGAAACAATAGTACACCAGAAGCAACCACTTCAAACACAATGTTCAAACCTCATGTCTCTCGTGAGTCCCTTTCGAAGGAAAACTCATTTAACCCCATCTTTCAAAAGCACAAGCTTCAGCCGTATCTGCACTGGATATCTTCTCACCCCTTTTTCTACCGTCCGTCATGTATCTTTCACCTCCTCTCATACACCTTTTTCTTCCTATCTTCTCATCTAACCTCACCACACTCTTATACTGTCACGTGGCGGACGGTGAGAAAGAAGATGAGGGAGAATGTGTGAGGAGATCTCATCCCCCATACACCCCCAACCACTTTATTTTTGCGCTTCAAACCTAAATATAAGGTTCCAACACGAATCCCTTAAAGATTAGGTTATTCGATTTATGTTCTATCAAGACTCAATTGTAACAAAAATTTTACAATATATAAACAAATAAATAAAAACTTAATAATTATAGAGTAATTTTAATAATAAACTGTTATACATCTTTTGAAGAAATCAATAAATGTGAAGACTATAAACTTATGGACGTATTAATCCTTAGATATTTAGTGAAAGAACATGGCCTTCGTCATTTCACTTTGTGCAGCCATCGTAAGCACATTAATATACATGCATACACACTACCTATGTCCATTCATCAATCCATACTTAACGCCGACTAAGCTTTGTTGTCTTTTATATTTTGTGTCGTCATTTCTTCGTTTATTGAGCATAGATCTTGACGTTTCACAAGAAAATCAAATACATAATTTAGAGAAAAAAAATTAAATATTAACCACGCGGCTCGTTAAGTCTACGAGCCAAACAATTTAAATTTTGAGTTTGATTTGTTTAAATATTTGAATCTAGAAACAACATAAGAGCAACATTACCACATTGGCTTAGAGGCACTCTCGTCTATGACGGGTATGGGAGGTCGGATGTACACAACCATACTCATGTGTTAGAAATGTTGGAAATATAGAATGAGAATAGGAAAATCACAAGAAAACAAAGCCGAGACGTGACAAACTAGTCACTGTCCTTAAAGCAATTTTGCTCCTATCAAAGAGCAAGATAGTCTTCAAACAAATGCTTCCCAGGATATAACGGCTATCTTTCTTCCCTTTGCTCTAGAGGAGAAAGACTGAACTTGATTGTTGAAGGTAGTGAAAGAGAAGAAGAAGAAGAAGATGAAGATAAATGCTGAGATATTTCTCTTAGTTTTGCAAAAGTGAATTGTATCCAATGAATATACCAAGATCTACTATATATAGATCTTGGGGTATGTTTAAAACCTCTTTTGAAACATGTCTCAGCCTCATTTCAACTTCCAAGAGCTGTTGATTACCATTCATAGGCGAAGAGAGATGATTCTTGGATCAAAAGCTGCAACTTCTAGTGAAAAGTTCTGTCTGTTGGCACATCGATCGATCGATGTCACTTCGATCGATCGAAGTCGGACAGAGAGTTACACTTTTCATTATGTCCTACATCGATCGATCACATCGATCGATCGATGTCACATAGATCGATCGATGTGATCGATCTATGTTGGACAAAATGCTTCCAGGACTGCAACTTACCACATCGATCGATCGATGTACACATCGATCGATTGATGTCTCCAACATTGATCGATCCAAGTCCTCCAGAAAATTCAAACTCTCAAACAACCTCATATACTCTTTATATAAGTTTGGAGCATGAAGAAAGAGTACTTTAACATACTTTTCTAACAATCCCCCACATGATCCAAACTTATATACGAGCCTTCCATATGAAAGTCAACGGATTTCTTCTCTTATCAAAATAAGATGATGACACATAACGGAGTAGTGACAAACGTCTTGAACTATCCGGTAGTACATTTTGAAGATATATAAACGGAAATAGGGTGACAACCGTCTTGAACCACATATTTCACTACTGTTTATATGATCATACAAATGACATGTCAACATCTAACTTCATACAAGTTCGCGGTGTGGTGCATTAATGGCCCTGCACCCAATCTCAGAATTCATAAGCGCTCTAGAGAGTTTTCCAAGCTCTCATAGGAAGCGGCCTCACTTCCACACTTATATAGGTGATATTCATCAAGTGTGTACTGCAACACACCACCATTTATAATGGCTATGAATCATCCATTAAGAGACTTAAATCTCACCCTCAAATATGCAGTTAGTATTATCCACATATACATCAACATAGGAAAGGACTAAAACAATAGTACTTTATAGAATTCTTCTATGACGTGTTCTTACCACATTGAACTCCGTTTGTAGGATCTCTACTAATAGTGAGTTGGGTTCCTGTCATAGAGAATTCACATCCAACGGAACAAGTCCCATTCCTCTCGATGTCTTAAGAACCATTTTTCAGTTCAAACCTTTAGTTAAGGTATCAGCCAGGTTCAACTCGGTTTTTATATATTCCAAGTTAACCACCCCAGAACTAATCAAGTCACGCACAATATTGTGCCTCAAGCGGATGTGCCGGCTCTTCCCATTATATATTTTGTTCCTAGCTCTAGCAATTGCTGCCTATGAGTCACAATGAACAAACACGGAAGGCATAGGCTTAGTCCACAAAGGAATATCAACAAGTAAATTCCTTAACTATTCCGCCTCTGAAAAAGCGAGTTCTAAAGCAATAAAATCAGATTTCATTGTTGATTTAGCTTTACAAGTTTGTTTAGAGGATTTCCATGAAATGGCACCACCACCCGAAGTAAATACATACCCACTGGTGGAGTTTATGTCATCGTTATCTGTGACCCAATTAGCATCACAATAACCTTCTAAGACAACAGGACTTCCGGTAAAGGTAAGTCCTAAGTCCATAGTTCCCCTTAGATATCTCAATAGTCGTTTCAAAGCATCCCAATGCTCTTTACTTGGACTATGAGTATATCTAGATAAACAATTAACAGAATATGCAATATCTGGCCTAGTGCAATTCATGAGATACATAACACTACCAATTATCTTAGCATACTCACATTGTGAAACACCATCATGTTTATTCTTTTCCAACTTTATGGATGCATCATATGGAGTACTAACGGGTTTGACATCAAAATGATTAAACTTTCTCAAAATCTTTTCAACATAATGAGATTGAGAAAGCATATAACCCCCACATTTCTCTATCAATCTAAGACCAAGTATTAAATCTGTTTTTCCCATGTCTTTCATTTCAAAAACAGAGGATAAAAATACTTTTGTACCATTTACAACATCAAGACTTGTACCAAAGATTAACAAGTCATCAACATATAAGCAAACAATAATGCCATCAAGATTTTCAAACTTACTGTAAATGCATCTATCACTTTCATTTACAACATATCCATTAGACAATATGGCATTATCAAATTTCTCATGTCATTGCTTAGGCGCTTGTTTTAAACCATATAAAGACTTCTTCAACCTACAAACCTTATGCTCTTGACCTTTAGCTATCATCCTTTCGGGTTGTTTAATGTAAATTTCTTCTTCTAAATCTCCATTTAGAAATGCTGTTTTAACATCCATTTGATGTACAACTAACTTATAAATGGAAGCTAACGCTATTAGCACTCTAATGGACGTTATCCTAGCGATATTCACGAAGCTTAAAGTGTTTAAATCAATCATCAACTCCCAACCGACATTATACATGTTTCTATATAAGTTTGGAGCATATTTAAACATGTTTTTCCCAACAAGAAACACACGGAGCTTGTTTTTCAATGACCTATAATGAAAATTACGTCAATCTGTGTCGATCAACTGCTACAACAACAACAACAATAACAACATTACCCTATTACCTTAGAGACTCCCGTCTATGGTGAGGTATGAGGGGGTCGGATGTACGAAACAATACCCATACGTTAGAAACATAGATGTTGTTTCTCGATGACCCATAATGAAAATTGCATCAAGATGTGTCGATCAACTGCTACTTCACAATATAAGAAGCGCAACTAATTTAGTGAGTCATTTTGCTTTATTCTATCATATTCTAAAGTCAAGGAAGAATGTGTCATCGACCCTATTAAAAATAGAAAGTGAATCTAGAAAGTATATTTAATTCAAACTCGAAGTCGCATTATTCGAACTTGAATTGATTCTTAACGAATCGAGTTTGAATAACTCGTTAAACCCTTGGTTGGTTTAAGCCGCAAGGAATGGAACTCTGAAGGGATGTATTCTTTTCTCATTTGTCAATTGAAATAAGAGTCCACAAATATAGAACACCGTCCATTTGATTTTTTTTTTTTTGATCTTACACCGTCCATTTGATTTAAAAGGGGTGTATTCTTTTTTCATTGTTATCCACGTGATCTTTCTCAATGAGCACGTGGTCGCCCTCTCTTGTAATAACTAACAAGCATGTGGAATCCACACGACACATCTCAATGATTTTAGGTAATAGGTTTTGAAAAGAACGTCAGGCCTTCGAACCTTATCGAAGGCAAGAACGTTTTAATCCCTCCAGATAAGAATGTTTGAATCTCCTCCAGACTAGTTGCATAGTGTGAGAGGCCCGTAGAATGACCTAATAGACTGACATATTTTTTTTTAAAAATAAGCATGTGGAGCTTTTCTTAATTATTTTATTCCTTTTGGTGAAGGTTATCCTTTAATTATTGAATAATTAATTTTTCAAGGAGATCCAAATTTCTAAGGTAGAGTGCCAACAAATTTAAAGATTCCAAGGAGATCTCTGAATATCATGACCAATCTGAAAAGATCCTTATAATTTTTCCAACAGGCTTGGAAATAAAAAATTTCAAAATATGGTACACAAAATTATTTCCAACTGCCCTCACCTTCAACTAGGGGTGAGAAAAAAAACTAGAAACCGTAAAACCGGACCGAAACCGGACCGAAAATATGGATTTTAAACCGAACTGGAATCGTTTAAGTTTCACGGTTCGGTTCCAGAACCGTTTTTCTGCTTCACGGTTCCAATTCGGTTCCTAATTTTTCTAAACTGTTAGAACCGGAACCGAACCGTATAAATAATAATATTTTACTTTTTTTAAATATAAATAACAAATGATAGTTTTTTTAAAAAAATAAAGAGGAAAACTTGCGCCATTGATTCATTGCATTGCGTGAAATGAAAACTGACTCATATGGTTAAAAATTTTTATATTAGGAAGTTCTAAATCTGCATTTTATTGTTGCATCTAATTTTCTCGAGTATCAAATATGTTAAGGTTTCCTTCCTATTTCTTGTATGTCTGCATCCGAGATAATTTTAAATTCAAGGATGCAAAATCCAACTAACTTTTTGATGATGGAATTGAATGGAAACCATGTATCTCTAACTTTTTGATGATGACGTGGAACAATGTTTCACTTTGTTTCTTGATATCATTAGTATTACTTGACAAATTTACAAAAAAAAAATAGTATGACTTGACAGGATATGAACTGGGCATTTAGCCATTTAAACAACATTCATTTTTGCTTATTAGTTATTACTTCTGATGTGTTGTTTGCTGCATTCATTTTTTGTTTTGTTCTGTTGAGTGTTGTCAAATGACAAGGGTGAGTTATTGCTGGAGTTGGTGTCCATTTTTTCAAAAAAAAACTTTCTTTCTTTCGCGGTTCCGCGGTTCTGAACCAGAACCGAACCGTTTTAAACGGTTCCACGGTTCTACGGTTCCGCAGTTTCGCGGTTCCAGTTCGGTTCTAAAAATAGCATGCTAAACGGTTCCTGGTTCTAACGGTTCCGGAACCGTCAGAACCGGAACCAGACCGTTGCTCACCCCTACCTTCAACAAGAGTTCACTCTATACGGGATGAGATCTTCTGCCTCACTTTCCCTTCACCCCATCATCTAGCCTCACCACCCACCCCCTACTGCCACGTGTCGCGTGGTGACGAATAGAGAGAGAGGAAAACGGTGAGAGGATCCTAACCCCACTCTATACATACTAAAACTAATACCTTAACATCAAACCCTAATAAAAAAGTATAATAACAAATGTTTTCCTCTCAAAAAAAATGATAACACATGTTTTTGTTGATTCATTAAGAAAAAGGTTGTAAATACATATAAAGATTGGAAGGAGATTTGTGAATGTCATGACCAAGCTGAAAAGAGAACATTTTCAACACGCTTTGGAAATAAAAAAAATCATCAAAAGAGGGTAAAAAGAATATTCTACTACCAGGAGTTTATTGACCATTAAAAATTACAAAAACAATCATGTCCAGTATATCCTAACGATAACAAAAGCTACAGTAATAATCTGAAAAGGGTGAGAGGTAGTCAAACAATACCTCCATCCCAAGGGATAGAGAGTTTGCTTCCAGTGAGACTCCCGCTCTATATGTACCCACATATGTGACATAATAATAGGAATATGATATGGTAGTTTACTAGTAAAGGAGTTTAATAAACACAAACAAAAAACTTTCGATATTAAAATAGTCATAACCGTGTATGTGCACAAATAATGAAATACAAAGACTAAAAAGTGCAAAGTCAACCTAAAGTGTAGAGAGTATCAAAGCACCTAAATATACTCTAAGGTGCTCTATATCCTGCCTAAACCTCTTTAACCTTAATCTTCTGTCTCTATGAACTTCTATCATGGACTATGTTTTCAGAGATGTGCAAATCTAGTAGGTCATGCTTAATCTGCTAATCACAAATCAATTTGGGTCTACCTTTAATCATTTTTTTTAATATATAATGAGGTTTTCAACTGTTCTAACAAAACACTGTTACTAAATGTTTTGATTGATTCCTGTGCCCACATCGATTGGTAAAACAATCTTGGAGAAATTACATATAAGATATGACACGTCTGATTTCACAACCTCATTAATTAATCCAGACTTCAGCATCACTTTCATTTCTTTTTTTTCTTTATAATCTGCTTCGATCAAGATTTGAATAAACGATTCTATTTTCTGAACTTTTCTTAAAGTATGAAATGAATTAAAGTTGCCAAGTGCGAACCACCTGTACCCTCTAATCAAACAAATCCCTGGAAAATCCGGGTCTGGATTCGGGAGCAGTGGCGCATGACCTAACGATATGTAACATCAAAAGAATGGTAGACTGAATGAAAAGTGACCAACAGAATGGGCGTGAGGCTGAATGAAAACGGTAACCCTTATCGGACATTGAAGGGATCTCATCCAAGAAAATCCAGTTATAATTATTGTTACCTACTTAAATCACCTGCACACCCATGGAAAAACAAAACAACAAAATTGCACATTGCTTTAAAAACTTTTGTCTATAACAGATAAGGAAAGTCAAGTATACGACTTGGAAAAATACATAATTTTTTCAGATAATCTATAATGAATATTGCGTTGCGTTAAATCGTATCCACTAAATCCACCATATGTGTTGTAACTCCACAGGGACCGGATCTCCTCACCCCCTACACCCTCACCCCCTTGCTCATCGTCCGCCATGTGGTAGCAAGGTAGGGTGGTGAAGCTAGATGCGGGTGACACTCATCTAGCCTTACCATCCTACCTTACTGCCACGTGGCGGACAGTGGACAAGGAGGTGACGATGTGGGGGATGAAGAGAACTCATCTCAACTACACATGGCTTATGGGCTGCAAAGGGTCTTTACAATTCAACTCATCCTTAGTCATGTCAAGAGCACTATGAGACCTGGAGAATAAAGGCGAAATCCTTTACTTTGGTCTCTACTGTCTTATTCTCAAAAAGTATTGTAAATGATACAAATCAGGAGTTCATCGGTCTTTTAAGTTGGGTGAAGACTTAAGTACACAGTGTTCCTTGCAAACTAGCTATTCGGATTAGCAACAATGAAATATCCATGTTCCTGAAATCGAACTCTTGACCTCTTGAAACAAATATCAATTCAAGTATCAACTGGGCTATGTTATGGGAGCGGTAACGGCAGAAGTTGGTTCGATTAGAATCGGAAGGAAAATTCAAGTGTCGGAGGTGAAGATAAGGAAGACGTCGACAGTGGTGCTGGGAAATGGGAAAAGCAGGATCCTCCAGAAACTTAATTTCTACATCCTTTGACAGCTAGGCAATTATTGTAAGTTATATGTTTGATGTTCATTTTTTTTTAATTTATTTTTATGGTTGTTACATTTTTTTAAACAAAAATTTTAAACCTTCTTTATAACCGTTATAATGATTACTATTAAAGTATATGACCTTTTAAAATTTTTAAATATTAATGGTTTCTAACTCAAAATTTTCCGGAATTTTATAACGGTCTCTACTTTAAGGATCAATAACTCCTTTCCAACAATAACAAATAGAGAAAAAGGTATTTGTAATTGAATAGTAGGGTAAGGTATATTAATTAATTGTATAATATATTAAATGATGTCCTTTAATATATTATTTTTTCAAAGTTGAAGAATAATAAAATGACAGAAATAGTATTAATCAATCATATGAATATGATATGCATGGCCTTTCGTTAGAAATGTCAAACAGAGGTAGAAAACGTGGAGATTATTTTAAGAGTACTAATAACTGTAATGGTTACACTTATTAATGTCCCATGTAATTTATAATATTATTTTAGTAAGGGACTGAATGAAGGGACATAGTGTTTGACATTTGCAAAGCGTGTCCAGATATATAGAACACCCTTCACTTGACTTAGAAGCATTACGCTAAATTATTGTGCCTATTTACATTAATTGCTGCTTAATTCTTCTCCATGTGGCCTTGTTCAACGAGCAAGTTGCCATTTATTTATAATTTAGTAATGCGAGAAAGGTTCCTTTTATTTTTCATGTAATATATATGATTCGGTTAAAGTTTCTCTCCAAATCCTACGTATTTTGATGTTGATGAAGCAGATTCGGTTAAAAGTTCCAAACATATATGTGTTTATCAAAGTATACTAGGAGTTCGTAAATTATTCATAAGGGAACATTTTGGTCCCTAATTTTTTCCTTCCATTTTGGCCCCTCCTCGTTTTAAAACGTAATGTTGCGGTTTTTCAGTTAGGGCTGTAAACGAGCCGAGCATTGCGTTGTTTAAGCTCGGTTCATTTAACTTAACGAACAAGCCGAGCTTGTTCGTTTATTTAAACAAACATATTTAATTGTTCAAGCTTGGTTCGTTTAACTCACGAACAACATTAACAAGCCGAACATCTTAAACGAATGGTGCCACTTACCGAATTCGAACAGAAAAAAAGTGTTCAAGCTCTATTCATTAACCTTTTATCCAAGCCATGCTCCATCCCGAGCTAAACGAGCCAAACAACCGAACGGCTTGGTTCATTTACAGCCCTATTTCCAATGAAAAATCCCGACGAACTAGCCGAATATAGGGAGCAATGTATTGTGTATTATTATGGGTGTTAGTGGGATAATGGATGCCATATATTTACACCCACTAAGGATAGTGGATGTCCAAATATTTATACCCACTAAAGGTAGTGGAGTAGTGGGCATTAACCTTAGAAAGAGGTTACACTTGTTATACCCTATAAATAGGACACCTTCTTGTATGAATTGACACACCTTTGAAGAGATATCATACAATCTTCTTGTTCTCTTTATATTATTGTTTGAGTTTATAACACGTTATCAGCACGACGCTTTACCCGCTATAGAAGATCCATCTTGTTCAAGAAACAGAGTAAGGAGATAAATGGTTTCGTTTCTGTTTGCAAAATTATATGCTCCCTTGAATATTTTTTTGTTTGTTTTTGATTTGGATGATGCATGTTGATTTTACCTTTATGTTGTTGTCTCAAAGGTGATAGATTCTGATAGTTAAGAATCTAGTATGCGTATGTGTTTAGTCTCAGTTGCTAGTTTGTATGTTAAATTTTTAAAATCAAGTTCATTTGGCTGATGCTACAGAAGTTAACTGACTAGTTGAACAATCTTTACTGCATCCATTTTTAGGAAGGCAGATCTTTACTGCATCCATTTTTAGGAAGGCAGGAATGTCATATAATATCACTTGGTCTCAAAGTCAATTGTGAAGTAATTAGTCCTTTGTATTCTATTCATCTGGATTTATGCTCACATTGGAAAATCTGAACTGAATGTTGGAGGAATATCCACGTAAGCTAAATTATAACAAGAACAAAAACCAGAGTGTCAGCTGAGCACATTTCCTTGTATTCATCTTTGCATTGCCTATTTCTGTCTCACCTATTTTGGACCATTTGTGTTTATTTTTTTTTCACCAAGAGCATTACCTTATCATTACTGCTCTATGACGATATTATAAGTCCTTGTTTTCCTTATATCAACAAACGTTATTTAGAATTAGTTCTTGTTTGCTCAAAATTTGATATTTGTGACTATATGCTATTCGCATAGCACTCTCACTACTGAACAAACTGATTTGCAATATATAATTTAGGAACAAATGTGGTGTGAACATATAGTTGGGGTACGAAAGTTTGAGTAAGGCAGTTTACTGTGTTCTATTAGTATGATTTATTATAATCTATTTCCTATGCCTGAAGCATATAATATTTACTCAAACCTGTAGTTTTGAGTGGATATATCATTGTCTGATATATTTTCTTTATGTATAAATCAGACCAATGGCGAACATCACCAAACTGGAATTTGTTGCCCTTGATATTTCCGGCAGAAATTACATGGCATGGGTTCTTGATGCTGAAATCCATTTGATGGCTATGAACCTCGGGCATACTATTAAGGATGATGTTGTGGCTAGTGAGCAAGATAAGGCTAAAGCCATGATATTCATTCGCCATCATCTCCACGACGGGCTGAAATCCGAATATCTTGGGGTAAAAGAGCCTCGGGAGTTGTGGAAAAATCTGGAGGAACGATATGATCATTATAAAAGTGTTATCCTCCCAAAGGCTCGATATGACTGGTTGCACCTGAGGTTGCAAGATTATAAAACAGTCAATGAATATAATTCTGCTATGTTTTCTATTGTCTCTCAATTGAGGTTGTGTGGTGATAAAGTTACTGATGCTGACATGTTAGAAAAAACATTCACTACTTTTCATGCATCGAATATGCTCCTGCAGCAGCAATACAGGGAACGAAATTTTGAAAAATATTCCCAGTTAATTTCATGTCTCTTAGTTGCTGAACAAAATAATGAACTATTGATGAAAAACCACACTTCTCACCCGACCGGGTCAAAACCATTCCCTGAAGCGAATGCAACTTTTAATGGTCGTGGTAGAAGACGTGGTCGTGGTCGTGGTCGTGGCCGTGGTAGAGGTCGTGGCCGTGGTAGAAGCTTTGCACCATACCACCAGAAGTGGGAAAATGATGAAAAGCCACATGAAAAGTCAAAAGCTGTAAAAGATGGTGCAAAGGCTAAGCATCACGATGAGACATGTTATCGATGCGGATCTCACGGGCATTGGTCTCGTACTTGCCGTACACCAAAACATTTGGTTGATCTTTATCAGGCATCCCAGAAGGATAAAGGCAAGGGACAACAAAGTAATTTTGCAGACTTTGGAAACATAGCAGATAATGATGACACAATCCCAAATCATTTTGATGATTTAGATCTTGAAGATTACCTTATGGACCCTAGTATGGATGGAAATGGAATTCAGTTTGTGGATGATGTGACAAATACCAATTGCCGGGCATAATTATGTAGAATGTCTAGTTATTTTTCACAATTAGTCATGTTTTCTTTGAATAAGTAGTCATTTAGTTTATGATATCTTAGTATGTAACTTTGTTTCAATTTAAACTTATTTGTTTGCATAAATAAAATTTCGTTGTTGTTTACATTATAACTTCTATTTATGTGTTGATTCTTTGTAATTAAATTAATTACAAAAATTGTATATGCTATGCTAGACATATATTCAAGATGAATGGTGGGGACATCTGTCTAGTTGACAGTGGAACGACACACACAATTCTCCGTGATCGAAAATATTTTTCGACATTGCAATTGACAAAAGCAAATGTTAGTACAATTTCGGGTACTACGTCATTGATTGAGGGCTCTGGAAGAGCAACTATTATACTACCGGGTGGTACACATATATTGATAAATATGGCGTTATTTTCTACCAAGTCGAAACGAAACTTGTTGAGTTTCAAAGACATACGTCTTAATGGTTTTCATATTGAAACCATGAATAAAGGGAATATGGAATTTTTATGTATTATATACGAAGAATCAGGCCAGAAGCTTGTAAAAGAACAATTCCCAATTTTCTCATCTGGATTGTATTATGCGACTATACATCCAGTAGAATCCAACATTGTGAAGAACCAGAAGTTCAATGATCCAACATTATTCATGTTATGGCATGATCGACTTGGCCATCCGGGATCGGTAATGATGCGTAGAATTGTACAAAACTCACATGGACATCCTTTAAAGAACCAGAAGATTCTTTTACCTCGTGATTGTGTGTGTGTTGCTTGTTCACGAGGAAAATTAATCAAGAGGCCATCCCCGATGAAGGTTCATGTTGAATCTCCTATATTTTTACAAAGAATACAAGGAGATATTTGTGGACCTATTGATCCCCCTTGTGGACCATTTCGATATTTTATGGTCTTATTGGATGCCTCTTCACGACGGTCTCATGTGAGTTTGCTTTCGACAAGAACAGTAGCATTTGCTAAGCTTCTTGCTCAGATTATACGCTTAAGAGCACAATTTCCAGATTATCCGATTAAGTCTATTCGTCTTGATAATGCTGGTGAATTTACTTCCCAAGTTTTCAATGATTATTGCATGTCGATTGGGATTGATGTTGAGCATTCAGTGGCACATGTGCATACTCAAAATGGCCTGGCAGAGTCATTTATCAAACGTTTACAACTGATTGCTCGACCTATGCTTTTAAGGTCAAATTTGCCCACATCGGCTTGGGGACATGCAATTCTGCATGCATCTGCATTAATACGACTTAGACCCAGTTCATTTCAACCGTATTCGCCATTGCAAATGGTATCTGGCCAGCAGCCTGATATTTCATACTTAAAGATTTTTGGTTGTGCAATTTATGTTCCGATTGCTCCACCACAACGGACAAAACTGGGTCCTCAAAGACGTTTAGGAATATATGTGGGTTTTGATTCTCCATCTATTGTGAGATATATTGAGCCCCTGACGGGTGATTTATTTAAGGCACGATATGCCGATTGTCATTTTGATGAGAAAGTTTTCCTGCCGTTAGAGGGAGACAAAGTACCGTTTCCTGAAGAACGACGTGAAATTACACGGAATGTTCCTTCACTTTCTCATCTTGACCCACGGACAAATCAATGCGAGCAAGAAGTAAGAAGGATAATTCATTTACAAAATGTTGCAAATCAGTTGCCTGACGCATTTACTGATAGTCAAAAGATAACAAAATCCCACGTTCCGGCGATGAATACGCCAATTCGGCTTGATGTCTTTGAAAGACATGATAATGGTATACCAAGAGCAAGTCTAAAACGTGGACGCCCTGTCGGTGCAAAAGATAAAAACCCTCGAAAGAGAAGGATGCAAGTTAATGCTCCCGAAGAGAATACTCCAGAAGAGCAAAGAAGTTCACAACCTGAAAGCGCTATAGAAATTGAAACTGATCAGTCTAAAATTGATAAACATGTTGCTCCTGAAGAAGCAAGTGAACAAAATTTTGAAGAAATCTCTTTGAATTATGTAAGTTCAGGAGAAAATTGGGATAGACAAAATGTTATTATTGATCATGTTTTTGCTTATGGTATTGCATGTGAAATTGTGAATGAGGATCCTGAACCGAGATCCATTGAACAATGTCGACACAGAAATGATTGGCCAAAATGGAAAGATGCAATCCAAGCAGAACTGAAATCATTAGAAAGTCGCAAAGTATTTGGACCTGTAGTCCAGACCCCTGAAGGGATAATACCTATTGGATATAAATGGGTTTTTGTACGAAAACGCAATCAGAAAAATGAGATTGTGCGATATAAGGCATGTCTTGTTGCGCAAGGTTTTTCACAAAGACATGGGCTTGATTACGATGAAACATATTCTCCAGTAATTGATGTAATAACATTACGATATCTAATCAGCCTGGCAGTTGCTAAAAACCTTGATATGCGGTTAATGGATGTGGTTACCGCATACTTATATGGATTTTTAGATAATGATATTTATATGAAGATCCCTGAAGGATTAAAATTGCCTAAAACATGTGATCAAAAGGCACATGGATTATACTCAATCAAATTACAGAGATCCTTGTATGGACTAAAACAATCTGGCAGGATGTGGTATAATCGCCTCAGTGAGTACCTCACTAAAGAAGGATATGTAAATAATCCAATTTGTCCATGTGTATTTATCAAGAGATCTGAAAATGGGTTCTCTATAATTGCTGTATACGTTGATGATTTGAATCTTGTTGGAACTCCTGAAGAGCTCACTAAAACTGCTAATTATCTCATGAAAGAGTTTGAGATGAAAGATCTCGGAAAAACCAAATTTTGTCTCGGCCTGCAGATCGAGCATTTGCCTAATGGAATCTTTCTTCATCAATCTACGTACACAGAGAAGATCTTGAAGAGATTTTATATGGATAAAGCTCACCCATTGAGTAGTCCTATGGTGGTGCGATCATTAGATATAAAGAAAGATCCATTCCGACCACCAGAAGATAATGAGGAATTATTAGGTCCAGAAGTACCTTATCTTAGTGTTATTGGTGCTTTAATGTATCTTGCAAATTGCTCGAGACCAGATATAGCATTCTCAGTGAATTTATTAGCAAGATATAGCTCTACACCAACACGGAGACATTGGAATGGTGTCAAGCATATTTTACGCTATCTTCGTGGAACAATAGATATGAGCTTATTCTATTCAAAGAATTCTGAGTCACAGTTGGTAGGATATGCTGATGCGGGTTATCTATCTGACCCTCATAAGGGAAGATCACAGAGTGAATATGTTTTTACTTGTGGAGGTACTGCTATATCATGGAGATCAGTGAAGCAGACATTAACAGCCACATCTTCCAACCATTCTGAGATTTTAGCATTACATGAAGCGAGTCGTGAATGTGTATGGTTAAGGTTGATGATTCAACATATTCAAGAATCATGTGGATTATCTTCACTAAGAAAGACTCCGACGATATTGTTTGAAGATAATGCTGCATGTATTGCTCAAATTAAGAATGGCTATATCAAAGGAGACAGAACGAAGCATATATCGCCAAAATTTTTCTACACTCATGATCTTGAGAAGAATGGTGACATTGATATCCAGCAGATACAATCAAATAAGAATTTTGCCGATTTGTTCACCAAAGCACTACCAACAACTACATTTAGAAAGATGGTCTACAACATTGGAATGCGTCAACTCAAAGACCTCTTGTCAGCATCAGGGGGAGTGTGATTACTATACATACTGTACTCTTTTTTCTTCGTCCAAGTTTTTATCCCACAGGGTTTTTCTTGGCAAGGTTTTAACGAGGCAGTATATCACACTTACCAATTTTAGGAATGTGTACTCTTTTTCCTTCGACCAAGTTTTTTATCCCACTGGGTTTTTCTTGGCAAGGTTTTAACGAGGCATATTCTATAAAATTTGGACATCCAAGGGGGAGTATTGTGTATTATTGTGGGTGTTAGTGGGATAATGGATGCCATATATTTACACCCACTAAGGATAGTGGATGTCCAAATATTTATACCCACTAAAGGTAGTGGAGTAGTGGGCATTAACCTTAGAAAGAGGTTACACTTGTTATACCCTATAAATAGGACACCTTCTTGTATGAATTGACACACCTTTGAAGAGATATCATACAATCTTCTTGTTCTCTTTATATTATTGTTTGAGTTTATAACACAATGAAGTCTTTTCATTATTTAATAATCTTTTTATATACCAAAGGTCCCTAAACTATTTCTAGTGAAACGTTTTGATCCTTAATCTTTCTTATTACATTTTGCCTCATCACCTTTTTAAAAGTGTAATATTGCGGTCATTCTAACGAAAAACTCCAACAAATTAGTACGAAGGAGAGCAATATAGTCTTTTCATTACTTAATTCTCTAAAGTTTGATTGTTCTCGATCACCATGAGATTAACCTTGGTGGTTGCCCTAAGTTTAGGGTTTTGAGTCCTAATAATTTGATATTCTCGTTTGGAATCATTCCATTCACTTTCTCTGAAAACTACAGGCTAGTAATCAGTTTGTTAAATTCACCTCCTCCAAAACCATAATTATGGTTAGCAAGAAGATTATGTGTTAAGATCGTATACCGTAATTATGGTATTCTTCAAAACTGGAGTGTGGGGGATTTTGCAGCACACAAAACCAACTTCCCAACCTTCAACAATCTTCAAAACTGGAGTTTGAGAGAGAAACCACGTACAAATACGTAGTCTTTCATTCAAGAAAACAATTGCAACTGATCACGAACAAACAAGCTCAAAACTTCAGGATGTACACTCGAGGTATCTGCTTTGTAAGCCAAACCATTTCAAAAAGAGTAGGCCGCAAGGAGCACCTGTGTACCTATCTTTCAGGCAATCTGCAAATACGTACCACGAAGAAATACGTGTGACCAATCTAATCTACACAAATATTCATCAGCTGCATTCACAGATTAGGTTATTAGGTAATTATGTTCACCTGTTAGCTGGAGAGCTTGATTTTTGGATTCAAGCGAAAATCTTGAGCCTCCAGTGCGTTGATCGAATGTGAGACTGAAAGGAAAGAAGGATGCTGAAAGAACAGTAGGAAGATGTCATGTCATCACAACTGCTGGTTGAGATAAGCGTCTGTACTTGATTTTCCAACACCCAGATATCCTGAGACCGTCTCTGAAACATTTGAAACAACGCTGTTCAACCATGTGGTGCTACGAGTCAATACGCTGGGCCGTGTCTGACCAACTGCTTCAAGCTTACTTCTTTCTTCTTCTTCCAGTAGAATGTCAAGTCGTCTTTTAACCATATAAGCCTTGATAGCTTGGACACCACCTTGCACCACCTCCTTGGGAGGTACTACAAGTGGATTTTCTTCTACATTGAGCTTTGTAAGATTATCAAGCAGGCCAATCGTGTCAGGTAGTTCATGGATCTGATTGTTGCTAAGATCAAGTTCTTTAAGATTAGCCAAATCACCAATGGTGCTTGGAAGTTCAGACAGGTCACTGAAATTGCTGCTAAGGTTGAGAATCTCTAGGTTTGTCAACCTTCCAATTGAAGACGGAATACCATGGAGCTCATTGAAGCGAACATCTAGAACGCGCAAAGATTTCATTTCCCCGATAGAAGTAGGCATATGGCGGATCTTGTTCCATGGAACTATAAGGCTCCTTAGGTTCTCTAGTTCATAGCCAATGCTTGTTGGTAAATAAGTAAGTTTGTTGAAGCTCGCTGTTATCTCAACCAAAGACCTAAAATCAAGGAGCAATAGTCATATCACTTGGAAAGAAAAACCGAAATAAAAGGAAATTGCATGCAGGCATTTAATATTGCTACAAGTACCTGCAATGGCAAATGCTGTCTGGAAAGGAAGTGAGTTTGTTTCCAGAGACATTCAAAATTTTCAGTTTAGACAACAGACCAACAGAATCAGGGAGAAGCTCCAAAAGATTTGAAGAAAGGTTCAGCTCCTCCAAAAGCTCAAGGCCAGCTATGGAATCAGGAATAGACTGCATCAAAAGCAAAGATAATCATAAGAAGTGGGATACTCCTCCAGCGGAACAAATATTTGTAATGTGATGATATTAAAGCAACCTTGTAACAAGTATCTTTAGAATTAAGGAAGCATGAACTGAGAACAAGGATTCCTACTTACAATTGTATGTCCCCAGAAGACAATCTTACACAGTTCTTGAGTTGTTGCATCCAAGTATCTAACACTAAGGCATATTGATCGAGTTTTTTTTTTTTTTTTAATATAGAACGTAGCTTGTAATCAGAGGGTCAAAAGCATATAGATAGACAATTTCTCTACTTTACATTATAAAATGACGTACAAGTTTCCACCAGAAAATTCTACAATCAACATTCAGTGCTAGAACAAAGGCTGAGGAAAGAATTTGATCCTCATTAACTTCCTGAGTGTGGAGACAAGGTCAAGAACACAAAATAACTCATGCGTATTCGGATGAAGTGGCAGATCTGGCACAGAATACAGCCAAAGGTTAAAAAAAAAACCAGGCAGGGAGATTACAACCAGTACATGAGATAGGCTTTATCATTTTGATACGCCAAACAAAAGGAAGGAAAAAGAAGGAGAATTTGAGTAAATTCCAAATCCAATCAAGATAGGATTGCAATCAACCTTTTGAAGATTAAGATAAGATTATCATGCCGTAAAAATGGATCTCCAAAGTCCCTCTAAAGGCAAGAAATCGGCTGCATTAGTAGGAGAAGGAATATTCCATTTTCAAGATTGTTCTTTTAGGAAAATTACAATTTATCTTTTTAACTTTTTGGTAGGTATTAGATAGAGATTATTTTTTCCTTTTTGGTTGTTTTTGGCTGAAATTTTCAGCCTATAAATAGTACAAGGCAGCCGGCCTCATGGGACAACTTTTCATCAATAATATTTTGTGTGTTTTCTTCTCCAAGTGAGTGAAACTTTGTTTTCTTGATTTTGCACTAAAAATCAAGGCTAATATCTCTCAATCTTGAGCAAATTGAGGGTGATTGCCAAGGGTTGAAGTGACCGTCTAGGAGGGCCTATTGAAGGTTTGCCTACAAACGCACACTTGAATCTAAGGTATTGCTTAAGCCGGCAATTTCTACACAACGGAAGCAAGGAGAAGTTTACTTCTTTGTGCCTAAACCCTTGTGGATAGGTTGTTGGAGGTGGAAGAGTGGATCCTACGCTTGTCAGCTTGCATCAAATTGGTATCAGAGCCTCAGGTCACTCAATTCCACCAACTATCCTGCATTTTTTCTTTTCATTTATTCTTCATCCATAATCTGAATTTTATTTTTCTTTTCACCATACACGTTTCCTTTTCATCAAAAAGAATTCTTTTATCCGATTTATTTAAAAAAACGATTGCATTTTTTGTTTGACAACTTGAGCATTTAGGATCGTTGGTTAGGAATTTCAATTCAGCATCACAAATATTTGCCTACATTATTCAAAAAGCCACCTAGTTATATTCAATCTTGTTGCTACCGAAGCTATTGGTTGATTTTGATTTTTATGTGGCTTGATTTCATATTGTGACTGAATTCATACATTGATCTTTGTTCAAGTATCAATTTTCAGCATTCAGCCCATTTGACCCCAAAAAAAAAAGTCTCAGCCAACCCCCCCCCCAGGCGGCACCTACCCCACCCCCACCCCTACTGGCCGCACCTACCCCCCCAGGCCAAAATTCATCAGCACCCAAAAATCATCTAAACACCTCATAAACAGCCCCAATTGACCCCTCAAACAAAAATCCCCAATTCAATTAATCAAAATCCCCAAATTAGCCAAAAACCCTAATTTTGCCTAACCCTAATTTTTGTTTTTGGCCAAATTCTCACTAATCCAAGGGTGTTTCTTGAAATTGAAGGTAACACGGTGATCACCGAGTTCAATTCTACAGTCTGCCCAAAAACAGAATTTTTTAGGGTAAAAGTGTAAAATTACGATTTTGTCTCCGGGGAAAAAAAAAGAAAAAAAAATTCAGAATCTGAAAACAGAGAAAAAAAAACAGAAAAAAGGCAGAAAAGTGAAAAAAAAAAGAAAAGCAAAAGAAAAGGGAAGATCGTTGGTCCTTTATTTCACCATTGTGGCCATATTGCGTATTCTTGCGAAAACTCACCGAAAACAGCCCGCACACTCAGTTTTATAGCCATAATCTGACCTATACACATTGCTATCTACTTGAATATTTGATTTTTGTATGCATTTGAGCCATTTTGTGATTTTAAGTGCATAGGATCAAAATTGACTAAAGATTGCCCACGGCAACCCCTAGTTTTTCTTTGGTTCAGCCTTTTACATCATTTTTGGTTTCATTTCTTCTTTGAATCGTAGTTAAATTGTTCAAATTGGTGTCCCAATCGTTGGAGTCTATTTTGGTGAGATTTGATATCTTTTTTGGTGCAAGTTGCGAGTTTTGATACCGAATTAATAGCTGTTTTTGCTGCTGATTTCTACTGTTTTGGAGCTGTTTTCCCACTGTTTTTAAGGGTATATAGGTGCTGGAATTTGCTGATTTGGAACAGCACCAAGTTGGAAGAAAACCGGACCATTTCGGAGCGTTTTTATCGCGTTTTGGAGACTGTTTTAGCTGCAGATCAGCAACTGTTTGGGTCTGATTTCAGCGTCTCTTTGACGCCAAATACGCGTCAAAACAGCCGGTTTTGGTTCATTGTGGGTTGGATTCGATCTGGACAAGTTTGGGTAAAAACTGTGCATTACATTGCGGTATTGGGTATATTGTACGAGACTTGGCATTCACCTATCTTTATTGCTCTCTTTGACATTTATTAGCCTCAGATTGATCAAGAAACAAAGTGGTAAGAGAGAGAAAAGAAAGTTAGAAGAGTGCACAAAATTTCTATTTCCATTTACCCATTCGGATTCTTTGTTTTTGGTATCTTGTGTCCTTTGTTGTTTCTAAACTTTTCAGGTTTATCATGTCCATTTCAACCATTTGGGGAGTACTCTGCCCTAGGCAAGAGTATGAAAATCTTGAAAGGTGTATGTACCACTTTGAACAAACTCAAGACCTTTGGGTAAGCTATTGGAGACAAGGAGTTCCAAGGCATCAATCTCTTCCACAGGATGATCTTTGTGTTCATGATTACTACAATGAGTTATTAGATCATTTATGTCATGCAAATGTTAAGGAAAACGAAAACCTAAAAATGATTAGATTTTTTGCTGGCCTAAACAAGGAAATAATTGAACGTTTACCTAACGTTAGATTTAGAAATCTTGCTCATTTATTTATGCTTGCTGATGGTTGTGAAAAAATAATGGCTTTTGAAGCAAGGCAAGCATACCTAAAAGAAAAAGAACAAAGGAAATGGGAAGAAATGAAGTTAACATTGAAATCTTGGGTACTTGCATTACAAGCTGAAGAAACTGAAAATTTGCATGAATCTAACCTTACTTCTAATGAACTGAACGTTAATGACAATAATGAAGTAGTTGAGCTTGATTTGCATGTAACCCATTCTGATTTACATGAATTAGATGTTACTACTCCTGCTTTTTGTGATGAACATGATTCTACATTGCATGAGACATCTAAATTACATTCAAATAACCTTGTGCATAACAATCATATGTTTAATCATGATTATGAAACTGCTTTCTATGACAAGGAAGAGTTTATCTCAAATGGTTCAGAACTTGATTCAAGGCTTCAAGGTATGTTTCTTAAAACCACAATTACGCCACTTTTATCGCAACATCACGCCACATTATATGACATTTGTGTGTTTCCTTTGAGTGTTTTTTACATGCATAAGACATCTGACCTTTCAATGGTTATGCATCCTAAACATACTAGGAAGAAGCACTTGTTCAATACTTCATTTCAAACACCAATTCTAGAATATGAGCATGCGTACATTGAGTTGCATTATGAAAGTCACATCTTCATGCATCCTAAACACGTAAGAAAAAGGACTTTACTATTGTGTATGCATGTTAAAATCAACCTATGCATGTTGGAAGGTGCATGTTTCTTAATTAGGTTGCTTATTCATCCTAAACATATCAAAGTAAAAGTGTTCATACATGTGTGTCTTATATCTTTGTTACATTGTTTAGGATCGTTCACCCTCATAGCATACATGCTAAGATTCGGGACGAATCTTTTCCAGGAAGGAGGGAATGATACGCCAAACAAAAGGAAGGAAAAAGAAGGAGAATTTGAGTAAATTCCAAATCCAATCAAGATAGGATTGCAATCAACCTTTTGAAGATTAAGATAAGATTATCATGCCGTAAAAATGGATCTCCAAAGTCCCTCAAAAGGCAAGAAATCGGCTGCATTAGTAGGAGAAGGAATATTCCATTTTCAAGATTGTTCTTTTAGGAAAATTACAATTTATCTCTTTTAACTTTTTGGTAGGTATTAGATAGAGATTATTTTTTCCTTTTTGGTTGTTTTTGGCTGAAATTTTCAGCCTATAAATAGTACAAGGCAGCTGGCCTCATGGGACAACTTTTCATCAATAATATTTTGTGTGTTTTCTTCTCCAAGTGAGTGAAACTTTGTTTTCTTGATTTTGCACTAAAAATCAAGGCTAATATCTCTCAATCTTGAGCAAATTGAGGGTGATTGCCAAGGGTTGAAGTGACCGTCTAGGGGGGCCTATTGAAGGTTTGCCTACAAACGCACACTTGAATCTAAGGTATTGCTTAAGCCGGCAATTTCTACACAACGGAAGCAAGAAGAAGTTTACTTCTTTGTGCCTAAACCCTTGTGGATAGGTTGTTGGAGGTGGAAGAGTGGATCCTACGCTTGTCAGCTTGCATCACATTTACTTCAAGGTTTTCAATTAACTTCGTTGTCAAAACATGGAATGATGCTTATATTGCAGGCAGCAAAAAAAATCTGAGGCTCTAACTGCCAAATCATGTAGACCCTGAAGGATCAAGCACTGGAAATAGTGGAAATATAGATTATATTCACATGTTGAGGATATTTTCCCACAAATGATTCCCTTATCAATATTTCACTGGAAAATCTTAAAAACTAAGCAAGAAGTCGAGCACAAATTTATCATTAAACAAAGAACCACGAGTTATCCATTACTGCCTATTCTGCCAGTTCAGGTATTACATGTTCTACATGCTGCAATTGTGAAGGGACAGAATAGCAAGAAGCAAGAGAAACTTAGACCCCACAAAAAGCTGGAATAAACATGAAACAATAACATAATCCATCCTCCACTAAGAGGATAGCTAATGTTCGAAAAATTTTCTTTTATATTTTAGTTGCAATTCTCGTATATCTGAATGAGCATTTTAGACACAAACAGACACAATAACAGGACCAAAAAAACAAGCAAACATAATGCTTAGTTGATCCTGTGATGGATACTTTTGTTGATAGATTGACTAAGAGAGAACTAACAAAAAGGGTAATGCATCATTATCTCCAAAACATACTCTCAGAATGTTGAAGCTAGGATAGTGGGGATAAAACCAGAGGAAAGACCAGCCCAACTAAATGTTGTACAAAACATGTTTAAAGAGAAGAGACTGTAACATAAAAGAAAGCCTTCCTGGGAAAGGACATATATGCACGAGCAAGCATGCACCAGGTGAAGTGTATACAGCACTACAAAGGTTGTGAGGGGTATGAACTCGAGTATCACATAGTTGATAGAAGAAAGAATTAATACACTTTGTTTGGTCCATAAAAATTGGTCACTGAAATTCTGTAAAGGAATAAAATGTACAAAGCAGGAAAAAAATAACAATACCACTTCTTTAGGGTAGAGAAGAAAATCAATGCTTTTGGTGGTGGTTGGCTTTTTTCTTCTATTTTTTGTGTTTACAGCAAACACATTCTACAAAGAACTACTTTTGATACTTGGAACAAAGATTCAGGTAGGGAAATGGAAAAGGTGAAATCATCATACTCTTTACACATCTAACAAAAAGATGCCCCAATTAACATCATTATTTTGCGTCATAAAAATATAGAAAAATTTCCTGGGATTACATCATGGTTGAGATAATTCGCAGTTACCATACACAAAGTCACCGTCATCATACCTGAATACATGAAAACGATGCAAACTTAATATAATATTTCCGTGGGAGGTAAAATAGCCCTTTCTCAGTGCGCATACTTTGAAAGCACAAAAGGTATAAGAAACTTGAGATTGGCATACGCAAGTATTGCCTTTCTAGGAGAACTTGAAAGTCAAGCAACTGAAGAGATGGTGGTGAGAATAGGCAGGTTGTAATTCAAAAGAGATAGGAAAAGTAAGAAAACTACATTTCTGAATTTACATTTTCATCCTCCTGGGATTTACATCATGGTTGAGATAATTCACAGTTACCATACACAAAGTCACCATCATCATACCTGAATACATGAAAACTCTGCGGACTTAATATAATATTTCCGTGGGAGGTAAAATAGCCCTTTCTCAGTGCGCATACTTTGAAAGCACAAAAGGTATAAGAAACTTGAGATTGGCATACGCAAGTATTGCCTTTCTAGGAGAACTTGAAAGTCAAGCAACTGGAGAGATAGTGGTGAGAATAGGCAGGTTGTAATTCAAAAGAGATAGGAAAATTAAGAAAACTACATTTCTGAATTTACATTTTCATCCTCCTTTAAATTTCCTAAAATACTTAACAGAAATAAATTTCCTAAAAACCAACCGGGAAAAATACTTGAGCGTTCTTGTACTTGGCTGAAATAATAAGTAAATAATTATTTTCTATGTCATCAGAACATCCCAAGACTAAAACAGAATCTAACTATTGGAATAATCTCATTTCGATAGCAGTCAGCAACTAGAGTAAAACCAGGTTTTTTTTTGGTTGGGGGGGGGGGGGGGGGCATTGAACAAGAAGGTATGATGGATGCGAAGTGCAGAGAATCTGAGCTGATGACGTAGACTTATAATGGAATTACATTCTGTAGAATTTAAAAACAACTGATGACATCTAACAACTGTTTAAAATAGTCTAAAATGATAATGAAAAACGCCATAGTGGGCCAACTATACAATAACTGCATACTGAGTTACCAATGTCCAAGTAGATCACAAAGAACTAACTGCAATTAAATTGAAATCGTCTTTTCAAGTGATTAGAAGAAAGTGATTTCTTTCAGAGATTCCAATTTTTTCCAGGCATCAATTATAACGAAGGCACACTACTAAATAGGAACCAAGAACAGCAACCATTTGTTCCACATTTACAAACCAAAAGAACAAGTAACTAGGACAAACATACAAAACATGACATATCCTCCAATCTCCTTAAAAATCACTAATAGCAATATCCGACCGGAGCTCCCACATTATCTTCCATGTTCAGTCATGAAAATCAAATGCCAACATATAGCTGAAAAGTAATCTATCAAACTTTTCAGTCTATTGCTATCTCCTAAAGTCATAGTGAAACCAGTTTTAAAAGGTATATGAATGACAGGTACTTCGATGGTATTTCTAACATTCAGGGAATGAGATGGCCGACCCTCTGACCGCATTCAGTTTGCTATCCGCTCTGTTTTTCAACTAAAAAGACGGTGAATGAAACTAGAGACGAATCAAATACAACATGTAGGTTTTCAGCGATTGAACTATGATTACCTCAAGCTGATTACCGGACAAGTCGAGTACAATCAACGTTCTAATCCTCCCAAATGCCTCAGGCAGCAGTCTCAACTGCCTGCCTGATAAATCTACCCGTTCAACAATCTCACCTCCTTCTACCTGCTTCAATATTGCCACGACTTCTTCGTTAACTTCATCCACCAACACAACTGGCTCATGCTCCGTAGTCTCCGCCGCATCACCAGCATCCTTGCCTTCAACGGCCGCCTTGTAAATCTTGTTGAGCCTATCCTCCGCCTCCGTCAACATCTTCTCATAAGCTTCATGCATTTCGTCCAAAGATATTAACGTTTTATACATCTGCTTCTGCCTCTCTAACGCCTTCCTCGTCGGATCCTGGAGCTCCTCCTCCCCTGCCTTCGGGGACAGCACGATCTCATCTAATTGCCGCGACAAAGTCTCCTCCACCTCCGCCAACTTCATCTTCGCACTATCCAGGGTCTCGTGATCCGGCCGTTCACCTAAGTTTTTCAACATCGCACGAGTCTGAGCGACGTCAGCAACCGCCAATCGCATCTCGGATATGAGCTTCGGATCCTTCAAATGAGGCATTCTCTCTGTCAGTTCGAAATTAGGCTCTTTTGACGCAGGGGACTTCGGCGGAGGCTGTTCGACATCGTAATGATCGCTAACACCGGCGGCAATCTTGACGCTGGGGAATTTTTCCATGACGTAGGATAAGACAGGGAAATTGCTCGGATTGGGATCCATTTCTCCGGCGACAGATGAAATTCCGGTCAGCTACTTCTCGTTACGGGTTTTCCAGCAGTGACAGTGTGCGAGTATTTGCGACGGAGAAGGATACCTTATCAATGAGCTAATTATCACCGGAGAAAAAATATTCGATAAAATATTTTTATATTTCACATATATTTTCTTGTTTCATTTTAATAACACAACACATAAACTGCTTTAAATCGTAGAATCGGATTTGTCGTATTGACCCATCACTAATCTATCAGGGGAAATATGAATAGTGGTTTTTCAGGCCTTTAACTTCGTTGAAATTACAACAAAGTTATCAAAGAATATGAACTAAAATATTAGTCCCTACATTTTCCTTGTTTTTTGATTAAATTGTGACATCTTTCCCTTTTGACCTAAAATGGTAGTCACATCTTTCCCTCTTTTTTTTTTTTTTTTGGGGGGGGGGGGGGGGGGAGGAGGGTTGCATATTTATTAGCTAAAAATCTTGAAACAAAAAGTCGTACTCTGGTCCTGAGGGTCTCCACCGCACCCAGGGGCGTTCATAGGGGGCAGCCGCCCCCCAACTCGGAGAAAAAATTTAGGTAGTAGGTAGATGCAGTTGTATTTTTAATTATCTAGATTTAAGGTATCTGTTTTTTAATCCCAAAACTATCTCATGATATGTGATATATGTGTTACTAGGAACTAGGGGAAAATTTTTGATATATGTGTGTTAGTAGGAACTAGGGGAAAAATTTTGATTAGTAGATATTAGATATACACATTTGTATTTTTTAACTAACTAAAAAATATATTGTATATAAAACAAACTGGTTTTTGAAAATAAAAAACCAATAAATATTACACCTTTTACCTTCCTATTTCCATGACTAAAAAAATAAACTTTAATTTAATATTTTTTTCCATTTATCCGTCATTACCCCCAACCCAATTGACATTTGACATTTTCTTTTCAATTAATTCCTTTTCCCCCAACCCTGCGGCGCTCTGCTCTTCGCTAAAAAAACGTAGCCGCTCTCTGTCAACGGCTTGAAGCTTCTGCAATCTCCTCTCAAGACTTCAAGTTTAAACCGTCCTATTTCTGCAGCTCTGCTCAATTCCTCCACCGGTTTGCAATTGATTCTTTATTTTTTGAATTCTTTATTTTTGGTCGATTCTTTTCTGTTTTCCACCGGTTTGGATTTGATGCTTTATTTTTGAATTCTTTTTTATGTTTGATTTGAGAATATGGATATTTTTTGGTGACAGCAATTCCTGAGAAGAGGAATTCTTGTATTCTTTATGCATATCATCAAATAATCAATTCCTTGTAGTTGGTTTCTTCACATGCCCCTGAAATTTTTGTAATTTATGGTTTGATCTTTGTTTAATGAAAAGATCTGCTCGTCCTTCATTTCGTAAATAAAAGGTATGTCGAGCGTCAAATTAATAACTTTTGTTGGATATTTTTGCTTGTTAATGTTGCTTATGAATAACTTTTGTTGGATATTGTTGATGGCTGCTTATTATTGTTTCTTTTTGATTAGTGGATGTGTTGGTTTAGATTTTATGTTATAATATTTGCATATATCTATATTGTAAGGGAGTTTTTGCCGAATTTTTGATGGAATGTCTATTGAGTCCGAAAAGGTGGACGGTGATCCCATAGTGTGAATTTTGCCCCCCCAAAATGTAGGCGCTGCGTCCGCCACTGACCGCACCAGTCCTAAAAAGTATTGGGGAGGATCGCATCAGTCTCAAGGAGCATTGTGGAGGATGCAAATGAGGAGTTCAGCAACCTCATAGGTTGGATGATGACTTATGCAGTGACCGACACAAGATGTCTCCTGCAAAATAGACATTCGGTCTAACAGGAGTGGATGATGTCCTTGGAATCGAAATGTTAACCTCTTAAAGCAAATCATAACCGAATACCAAATGAACTATGCATTGGGCGCTAAAAATCTTACCTCAACATAAAGTTGAAGCAATCATGGTGATGATCGGCCAACCAAGAGTACCGACCTTCAAACCACTGTATAGAACTTGTACTCAGTTATTCTTTTACATATGAAAACCATTCCTTTGCGTAAATCTATCGACAAACAACGTCGAGGCTCAAATACTAGAAAGTAATGACAAAGAAGATGAATGTGTCTACAAGTGTGTGTGTTTGTGTGTGTACTATAAGTAGAGTAGAACTTCAGAAGGCCTAATAAACAATCCCCTCCACCTCCAACATAATAGGCGAAGAAAGATAGACACCAAGCCAAGTCAAATAACGAGTTTTTAAATTTGATTCGATAAAGCTAACAAGTTGATTTGATAAGACTCGTTTAGCAAAGACTTGCTCAAGCTTGACTCGATAAATTAACGAATCAAATTTGGCTCGGCTCGGCTGTTAAATAAACGAATTTAAAGTTTTGTTTAAACTTGGCTTGTTTAATTACAATCGAACAAACTTAAATCAAATACAAGTAAAACTAAATCTACTCATAAACTATTCGATTCACTAAACAAACTTAGCTGTAACCTTATTCTGAAAAGTTGGGTTTAATCGACAATTTGAGTATACAGAGAAATTTTTGGCGAATTGGCCGAAGATTAGAACTAACATTTTTATTCCATTTTTACCTTACAGTTGTGTGTGGATAAGCAAAATGTGTGTGGATTAACCCTTAAATTATGACGGTAGTAATTCATTGCAATACAAAAAATATATGTGCTTCTCTTCTTTTTGTCTCTATGGTCAAGTCGGAATTTGTATCTAAACCAAAGATGATCCAAAAAAAGAATAACGTCGTCAGGGTCGTGCACAGACATAATTTATTGATAGAATTAACATTTCCAGAAATCTGCACAATTTGAACAACGTTAGAGGTTCCGAATATATTATTCTAGAAAAAACACTCTGACGCTCAAGTTAATTATATGGTTGATCATGTTTGTATGCTGAAATACTAGAGAAACATGTTTCATTTTTGTGTTGTGACTATGATTTGTTACTGAATGGATTGAACATGATCATCGGTGGGACGTTTTTTGCACTTTAATATGATCTGGGTAGACAATACATGTTGAGAAGCTATGGGAGAGTGCAACGTGTACTGTCCTGCTGATAAGATGCTTCTGCATGATCGACAGGTGGCGCCATGTGTCACGTTGAATGGCTAAATTGTTCGATGACAGGTGTCTGCTTTGGCAGGTACCTGATTGTCCGGGACGAGCATGAACGCCTCAGAATCTAAAAGTGTAGCTGAACAGCGAAGCCAAGGAGCCGGGTCCATGGCCAACCTACAGAGAGTGGCTGAGGCGCGTGCCGCCTGTGTCGAGGTGACGAATGACCGAGTTGGCCATTTTTTACCCTGTCCAACTGGGTCGTACTAATAGTGACCCAAGGACTAAGCTGACGTCAATAGGACAACCTGTTTCCCCTAAGCCTCGTCGGCTTGAGTATGTAGTTGGATCCGAGTGGCTGAGGTGAGCCTAAAACTACCTGCATCTATATCGGGTCAAATGACGTTGACACTAACATATCTACTTAACAACACTTTCGTTATTCTATGCAATATTTTTGTCCTCATCACGTTCATTGGCGAGAAGTAGAAACCGTAATCAAGGTTGAAGCCATTTGCTATTAGAACTTGGCACAATTGAATAAGCGATCAATCAAGAATAGTATAGGAGCTAAACAATGATGCAATATCCGGCGTTCATGACGCAATACCCATGGTCAACTCGGATAATTCCGACTTCCCATTTGCTACCGGCTCAATGGCCTCAGCCCCAAAACGACGAGCTCCTCCTTTCCATAGAGGAGGCCGACTATGAAGAAAAGGTACTCTTTTTTCTCTTCTCCTCCTTGTCCTTTCGTTTTTTTTGGGGTTCCTTTTCATTCTGATGACAACTTTTGTTATTATTCTGCCTAACCTTTTCAATTTCTGTTTCTTTAACCTGCTTTGGTTATTTTGGTGAATTAAAATTGATATTCGGTAGTGTAAAAAAAAAAAAAAAGAAATGTATTCGAAGTTAAGAATTTGGATAAGGGTTTCTAGCTTTTGATAGATTAAATTGAAAAAACCTGGCTTTCTTTGCTTTCTTCTGTCTTGAAAAATTAGAAATTCCTCTATTCATAGCAGAATGAAGGGGCAGAAACTCATGTTCAGTTATGGTTAGGAGTGTGCTCTTCCGTTGTCAGTTGGTTTAACCTAAGATTATTAATTTTAATGCTCACCTACATAAATCCGTTTTGTAAAAGAGGGGGAAAAAAATAAAAAGCACAGATCATGAGTGAAGAATTTGGAAGAAGGGTCATCGAGCTGCTGATAGGTCAGTTGAATGGGCGTGCATCTGTTGGCTTACTCGTCTTCAAACCCCAGGAATTCTTTTCAAAAAACTGAATGCAGGGCAGAAACTATTTCCCCCCTTTCTGGGGTACCGCGCTGGGTTGGTGGGTATGTCTGGCTGGTATGTTGAGCTCTCTGATTCCTTCTCTCATTGTGCGAAGCTTGTTGCTTCTTCAGACAAAAGAGGATGACTGGTTCAAAGATGTCTGCAAGTATTTGAGAAATCTTCAACGAACAGTTGCATCCTCCACACACCAACACCCCCCCCCCCCCCAAAAAAAAAAAAGAAGAAAAAAAAAGCCACACAATAGAGAAAACAGAAATTCCCTTCTAGTTCCACACACGAGTGTATCAGGAGGTGCCGATTTTGCATTTTGAAGTTTTGAAAACAGAAACAGGATAAAAGCGTTTTGCAACTGATGATCATATCCTACTTTTCTGTTCTATTTGGAGCTTTTAACTACGATTTCGATTGACCTTTTGTAGGTTTTGTGTGAACATTTGATATTATTGCAAGGGTGAGTTGGGGCATGGTTTTATGGATAGAATGAATTATATAGAGACATGTATACCATCTACGTTGGGTCAATGAATGATTATGGCTTCATAGTCTCCATAAATCTTTTCGGTGCTTGAGACTTTTATAGGTAGTCAATAAATGCTTGAATTTTTTTTTCTGCCTCAAAGGACAGGGAATATCTGCGGGAATTCTTGCTTTGCCAAACTGTAGAGAGATGTATGAACATGTGTCCAAACATATTGATGTACTGGAGCTTTTCTAGTATTTGATGGTCAAGTATTGATGTGGAATGCCCCTTACTGTCTATCCAGAACGAATGCCTTTGTTTAACAGCTTGAGGGGGGAAGTGTTAACGAAGTTTAGATGCATGCTTGTTGATACACAGATCTTATAATAATCAATTTTTAAGTAAACGTACTAGGTAGAAGAGACAGCACGTAATATGTTCATAAATGGAAAAGCATGTGGATGTAACATTTGGTCGTTAAGATATAAACTAATTGCAGTATGCTGTAAGACTTGTGTTGTGAGTACAATCAGACTTGCACACTGGGTTAATACTTTATGCTTTTACTTGCAGAGACTTGCATGAACTAATTGTACAGTACATATATGCATTCTTTCATACTATTATGTGCATACACATATGTTCATAAGCATGTGCATACACACATGTTCATAAGCATGTGGAATGCCCTCCATGATGTGACCTTGGATTGTTTTGCTATGTTGACATCTAGTTGCTGTTGCACTTCTGTTTCATGGATCTTTGGAATTGTTACTAGACTTGTGATGATCATGCTATTGCTTTACTTTAGGATAACTACCTATAACCTATTTTACAAGTTCGAGTGGAACTTTGTAAAGATAAAAGGAACGACAGCCTTATAGTTTGACTAAGGAATTTCCTTGTTATTCAAAGGCCTATTAGTTCATTTGTGTTCTGGTGCGAGATAACTGTAGCTTTTCTGACCTTTGAATCTTTAACTCTGGAGGGTATGCTTCCTTTCCATCTTTTTTTTTTTGTAATTATGCTTCCTTTCCATCATGTGTGGAGAAACCATCATACTTAAATTGTTGTTTTGTTTGAGAGTTATTGATTCATTTTGATTTTGCCTTTGTTCTTCCTGTTTTGGATTCAATGTTCTGGTCTAGTGTTTGGTGTTTGTGTTTCTGGCAGGTTGCAAGTTTTTTTTCCTATTCTTTTATCATAACCTAAAATTGTCAACTTATTAATTAGTTTTGCTTTGCACTATATTTCACGAAATGTTTGATGGCAGTGACTTTAGTTTTAATCTCAGCCCCCGTTTTCTTTTGACTAAATTTCTTGATGTTGACTAAATTTCTTGATGTAGAATTTATAGTTTTCTGGAACCTGAATTTGTTTCATTGAGGAGGTTTTTTGGGTTGTTTTGATTCTTACCATCTCTTCTGGTGCATTACTCAATACCCCTGAAATGCTTGTGATCTATTTAAGGACCTCCTTTTACAAATTTTATTCTGATTTATTTGGATGACGAGTTGTTGATGTTTGATGAGGCCCTATCAAGTCATATCATATTAGAACTTGGTTGGAGTTATGCACATTCTGTGAATTAGAATTTATGCTTTTGACATTCGTAAGGCGACCTTTCTTTTGTTTGGCTGATTCGCGGTTTACCAAGTCTTAACCTGATTCACTAATGGGAGTACAATGATTTGTGAAGATGAACGAGATCAATAAGATGAACAGCAATTTGATGGTGATCGGGAAGAGAGCAAAGGACAATGATAAGGAAGACTTTGACAATGAGGCAGAGGATGATGATGCAGAACAAGCAGAAGAGTCTGAGGGGGATGACTTTGAGCAAGAAGCTGGTTGAGCCCTGACCATTATCTTCTCTTCCTTCTTTCCTTTGCTTGCTTGTCTTAACTAGATTTTCCTGTTGAATTTCTGGTAACATAAGGTCTGATGTACGAAGCTATCTTCTTTTTTTTTTTTGGATACAAAAGCTTTCTTCTACGTTGAGATTTGCATATTAGTTGGACTGAAACTGTTTCTTCCAAGATTAAATCAGAATAACAGTATTATAGAATTGATATAGGAGGCACCATGCATAGTTTAGTTTGTATTCAGGATGGAACATTATAGTAGAATCATAACGGTTCGAATCCCGATGCTTTCTGCGCCAGTACTGGCTTAGGCCATAATCGGACGCAATTCGAATTAGAAGGTTATTGGTTCAGTTTGCAATGAACACTTTGTATGAAATTCGTACATAGAAGTTTTACCATCTTAGAAAGTTGTTGAATTTCTGATTTATATTTTCCATACACGTTAATGGGTTGGAACATTAAGAGTCTTTTGGCTTTTTTGCAGTAGAAATTGAGGGAGGACTTGCAAGAAGTCTATAGCAAAAACTGTTCTATTTGTTTCCAGTAGATTTTTTTCCCTTTCGAAAGTGGATTCTTTCATTAATTAATGGAAAAATATACAACTTCACAAAAATGTATATCCTTGTGGTATCTAATATGTTGACAATATGCACCCGAGTCGCCAAAACCAACTTTTTCACCAAACTTGCCATGAACTCACATGTCAATGTCAATTATGATGTCCGGGGACTGTATGAAAAAATTTCTGTTATCAATCAATCATACATATTAAATTCGAACAAAAAAAAAATTTGTTTTATCTTATTTTATTATTTTAAATAAAGCGCAATTACCAATTAAGGATCCACTTGTACAAAGTGGAGTACGATAATTTTTTTTGGAAGTTTACACATTGTTTTTTTTTCTTTTTTACTTGTGTGACTAGACGCTATGTCTAATATGTGATTTGTGACGTATGTTTATTAAATATTCACAGATTAATATAAAAAAAATGTGAAGGACAATACCGTCTTTCGACGCACAGACCATCTCCTTTTGACCCTATAAATACCTCAAAATCCTACCTCTCACCAATCCCAGTCCTCATTGCGCCCCCTTCTCCCATTTCCTGATCCTCCAAGCCTACCGGCGGAAATGACCACCCGCTTCAAGAAGAACCGGAAGAAGAGAGGCCACGTGAGTGCCGGTCACGGTCGTATCGGAAAGCACAGGAAGCATCCCGGAGGTAGGGGAAACGCCGGAGGAATGCATCATCATAGGATCCTTTTCGACAAGTACCATCCTGGGTATTTCGGTAAGGTTGGTATGAGGTATTTTCACAAGCTCCGCAACAAATTCTATTGTCCGATTATCAATATTGATAAGCTCTGGTCTTTGGTTCCTTCTGACGTAAAATCTAAACTTGCTGAGGGTAAATCTGGAAGTGATGCTCCCGTGATTGATGTCTCTCAGTTTGGGTATTTTAAAGTTTTGGGAAAAGGTGTTTTGCCTGAGAATCAGGCTGTGGTTGTGAAAGCTAAGCTGGTTTCCAAAAAAGCTGAGAAGAAGATTAAGGATGCTGGCGGTGCCGTCTTGCTTACTGCTTAGAGTTTAATCTTAATTTTTGCTTCGGTACTCTTTTTAATATTGTTACTTTAATGAGGTTGGAATTGGATTTTGAACTACTTCAGTTTCGTTCGTATAATGTAGTTCTATTGGATACTGTTAAATGTCATATTTTTTCTTTATTTCATTTTATCTATGGTAGTTCCTCTTTTTGGTTCTGAAATTTGGAATGCATGGTTTGAACTTTGTTATGTTTTGTGATTATCCAGATGGTTCATGGCGTAGTAGTGGTTACTTTGGTTGATATGTGTTTCTCATTTAAAACAACTGTGCTTGATTTGATTTTAGTGCACACTTTACCCTATTTTTATGGTGGTTTTGTTATGTTTGTAGCGTAATTGGCAACAATGACGGATTGCTGGGTGTATTCTTTTGCTCCACATTGTTTACAGTATTTGATTTACAATGAGTATCAAGTCTTGTACGGGCTATATTGAGATTGGGACTTTGTGTTTCTTTCCATTAAACTGACTAAGACTTCATGACATTCATTGTGGGATTGACGCTTGTACGACCTTTTTTGAGTGTTCCTGAGGAATGTGATTGTATTGCAGTAAAATTCTTCTGATGATCATATTTTAAGTGAGTTGTGGACAGCTGTTGACAATGCCATATGCCAGGAACTGCCATGTCTCTATCTGGTTAAGGTTTGGAGTTGGATCGTAATGATGGGGTCTGTTAAGTGTTTGATGGATAACACTGTGAGAAGATAACTGAGGAGGAGCTTGAGCTAGGCATTTGAGTATTGTTATGGGCCATTGCAATTTTTCTAATCCTCATTCTTAGGTGTACAGCCTTAAAAAAAGATAGTAGCTTGAGCTTGCTGTGTGAGAAAATAACCGAGAAGGAGCTTGAGCTAGGCCTTTGGGTCATTTGAATTCTTCAGATTCTCGTTATTGGGAGTACAGTCGCACAAAAAATTACATGTTGCATATTCCTATGTATGAACGACCTGATAACTTTTGACCCAAGTCATGCAGACAGCGCCACCTAACAGGCCCAGCTGTTGGCACCGTGACTTGGTAATAGAACCTCTTATGTTCTTTGTTAGTTTTTAGGTCGCAAGAGCTGATAGGCTTGTTATGCGTTTAGTAAACTCCTGTAGAAGGTGACCGTTCAGTATAAATTATAGGAAAAAAAAAGTCAGGTTGCTACACTAGTATTTGGATGTGGCTCTGGTTTGGTTGTTAAACATGCGTGTGCTATATAATGCTGGTTTCTAGTTCAAACCGAAAAAGCGTAGTTCCTACACCGGGCAGGACTTCTTGTTTCAACAATATGCTGTGGTTTCTGTTTGGAGTGTAATAGTCTGAAAATTACGTTTGGGATGTTTCATTCTGAAAAAATGGCAAGTCCCCTAGCCTCCCATCATGATTGGAGTCGTAGTTGTGTTTATTGGAACTTCCTATGCCCAATTTTGGATTATCTTGTTCTACTTATGTTGTGATTGGATTTCTAATATGATCTCTTCGGCGCTTTTGTATATGGCTTGTAGATGTGTAGATAACGTGGGAACAGATAAATTTGCCTGGTGCAGGCATGAAGAGTGAACAGCTTTGTTGGCATTGAGATACTTAATCAGGTGTGTAATTTTAGGTCATAAAATTTGGTAATGAGGATGATACGGTGGAAATGCCTGAGGGGTTATGTAACTCTATAGACAACGCATTGTATGTAATGGGTTGTGGACTATATTATCTGATATCATCCAATATGAAGTCCTAAATGAAGTAAACTACAGAGGGAAAGGATTATGAATCCTGGAAATCTAATAAGAAACCCATGCTGACCAACACTTGAAACCAAATTCCACTATCTAGCAGTCTTACTTATCTAAGGTAAGACACTCTTATCTGGGCCGACTCCTCAAATGAACAGTACACCTAATTCCTCAAACTTGATGGTAACATGAACAGTAGACCTAATTCTTCAATGACACATTTTTCTTTGACTTTAAAATATAATGAAATAAAGGAAAATAATTCACTAAATTGTCCGCGTTTCTTGTATGGTGAAGTAACAGTCGATCGATGCAACCTGACACAATTTTTGTTATGGACCATTTAGAAAGAATCTCTATGCGTTTCTAACAAATGAGTAAGGTTGTGTATATCCGACTTTTCTTATTCCACCATAGTTCCAACTACTAAGGCAATGAGATTTTTACCCGCCATAGTCGGGAGCTTTTAAAGCAATAAGATAATGTTGTTGTTGATGATAATATTACATGATACGCGAATAGAAGAACATATGGAACATCAAATGTGGGGAAAAAAAAGGAAAAACATACTTCTTACTTTCAGTATCTGGGTATGCCAGGCCGGTGAAATTCAAACAAATGCTTTGAGGTTCTAAACAACAATGTCCTCAACTTCAATGGTCCAGAGAAACATCACGATTGCGCAGCTTTATGAACTTGCGTTTATAGAACTCATGAAGACATCGGCATCATAACTTTAGGTGGCGTTTGGTTCGCATTTGAGTATCGGAATGAGAATGACAGTGTATGAGTTTAAGAGTATATATGTTTGGGGGTAAATGTCATAGATGTTTGATATTGAAGTGAGAATGAGTATGATTGACATTGATGGTGTTTGGAACGAATCGGAATTGAAATGAGCATCGAAGGTGGGCGACCGGAAAATTGTCCGGGAAAACTTGACCGGCCGGAATAGTGACCGGCCGGCGGCAGTGGCCGGCGTTGGCTGGTTCGAAACCGATACCTCTCATTTCTCCCTTATTGATAGACAAGGAGGAGCCAGTATATCAAAAAACGATATACGTTACCAAATAGTCAGATATTAATCCGAAACTCATACCCCTAATTTTAACAAACAAACAACGTTTATGAGTTTGAGTTACTCCAAACCCATACCTTTAATAAAGAAACCCTCAACTAAACACCGGTTAGTATATTTTTCCTTTTAAGGACGTCATGCCTGTTTTAAATTAATTTAAAAGAAAATTTAGCATTTTAAATTTCATATATCCTTCCATTTACATTTCCTTTTCCGACTATCTCAGCTTCATAATCTTGAAATTCAAGAAAAAGCAAGGCGTGCTGTATAAGTTGTAATTCTTCCAAAAGTAAGGCCATTTAATAACTACCATAATTCTCCTTCAAAGAACAGAACAACTTGCAGAGTTCAGCATTTCCCGCGTGTTAACAAAAATCAGAAAATTCACTCAGCCTCAGCTCCGGCGAACTCCTCCACCATGAGCAGCGCATCGCTGCATTCAGGTCCCGACGGAACAAAGCGTCGCGTGACATACTTCTACGACCCCGACATCGGAGATTACTTTTACCGCCAAGGCCACCCCATGAAACCCCATCGAATCCGCATGGCCCACAATCTCATTATAAACTACCATCTTCACCACAAAATGGAAATCAACCGTCCATTTCCAGCCGCCGCCGCCGACATGCGAGTTTTTCACTCCGACGATTACATCGATTTCCTCTCTTCCGCTGCACCGGACGTTATGCCGGAGCGCCACTATGACGTGCGTAAACCTAGCCGTTTTAATGTCGGGTTTGATTGCCCTATTTTCGATGGGATGTTCCAGTTTTCTCAGGCGTCCGCCGGAGGAACGATCGGCGCCGCCGTTAAGCTGAATCGGAGAGATGCGGATATCGCGATTAATTGGGCTGGTGGGCTTCATCATGCTAAGAAAAGTGAAGCCTGTGGGTTTTGTTATGTAAATGATATTGTTCTTGGAATCATTGAGCTGCTTAAGTTTCATAGGGTGATTTCTTTTCTTCCTCTACCCAAGTTTCTTTGTTCTTGAAGCAGTCATATTATGTACGCGTGTGTGTGTATATATATATATATATATATATATATATATATATATGTATGTATGTATGTATGTATGTATATATATATATATATGTATGTATGTATGTATGTATATATATATATATATATATATGTAATTTGTAAATCTGACATTCAAGATCGTTTCCAATGTGTTTTTCCTTCTTCTTTTTCTTATACTTCTATTAGCTTTTACTTGCTACAGTCATCAATAAGTTGGTTCTTGAAGAATAACGTTTTATGTTGAAGACCAAACGACCATAATGATACATATATGTGCATGCACATACGTATGTTTGCATATACATGGATATGTATTTATGCGTCTATGTATTTGTATATGGATCTCTATTTTGCCAGTGTTTTTTTCCTTCATAACATGCAGTTTTTTCTTTCTTGTATTAAAATAAGTGATTCTCGCAGGGTCCATAATTTGTGTATTTTCTCTTTAATTTTCTTTATAAAATTGAACCTGTTCAAGTTAAAAATTTCGAGATTGATTTTTCTGTAGCATGATCAATATAATTTAATATATCATACAAGCTTGTTATGAGAATCACAATTTGCTATTTGTTTTAGTTTTACCATTATTTTGTTGATCCAAATCTTGCTAATCTTGATAACTTACGCCCAAAAAAATATAAAAAGAAGAAAAAAAGAGAGTTTTGGTTGATCGGAACTAGGATATATGTGTACCAAATGGAAAGTTGTTATAACTCAATTATAAGATTGCTTAACTCAATCTACTGCTGATCTATGCTCTATTTTAATTTTGAAGAAATTAATCTCCTCGCTGTGGAGAGTGAGTTGCTTGATTTCGTTATTCTCCTATTACTTGATGAGATGCACAAAAATTTATACACTGAACATATTCATTGATGTTTTAGTTGCCAGGTGCCTTTTCTTCTAGTACTCTTCAGTTCATTTGGTACTCAGTCAACTCTGTTAGCTTTCCAGTGATTTTCTGATTGTCATTGTGCAGCGTGTATTATATGTAGATATCGATGTCCACCATGGAGATGGGGTTGAGGAAGCATTTTATACCACCAACAGAGTCATGACAGTGTCTTTTCATAAGTTTGGGAAGTTTTTCCCCGGGACAGGACACATAAAACACGTCGGAGCATTGGAGGGACAGAACTATAACCTCAACGTTCCACTGAATGATGGGATAGATGATGAAAGTTTCCGGAATTTATTCTGTCCTATAATGCAGAAGGTTATGGAGATCTACCAGCCAGAAGTTGTGGTTCTTCAATGTGGGGCAGATTCATTGGCTCACGACCACCTCGGGTGCTTCAACATTACTATTAGAGGTCATGCTGATTGCTTACGTTTTCTCAGATCCTTCAATGTCCCTTTAATGGTTTTGGGTGGGGGTGGTTACACGATTCGTAATGTTGCGCGCTGCTGGTGTTACGAGGTATGTTTTGTTCTTTTCATGTTTCATATAGTTCAAGAATTAGAAGTTTATGATGTTTGCTGGCTTTAGAATATCGACGAAGATTTCATTTGTCTCAGACTGCAGTTGCTGTTGGGTTGGAACTCGAGAACAAGTTGCCATACAATGAGTACTTTGAGTACTTTGGACCGGATTACAACCTTCATATAGAACCTGAAGCACAGAGAGAAAATCTGAACTCACCAAGTGATTTGGAAAGACTAAGGTGGCTGAGAAACAACTCTCTCCCCCCAAATATTTCCCATTTTTCTTATATTAATTATCATGCTGATTTATGACATTTTTTTGTTCTCCCCTGCCCCGTTTTGGGTATACATTTTAGGTTCATTGGTTTGCATTGTTGAGAATCTTTTTTCTGATAAACCTACTGATATGTTTAGCTTTATGCGGTTGGAAGGACTATGTTATATGGTTAGAGCTAGTGTACAAGAGTATATCATTAGGCACTTCTTCTTCATGGTTTTCCAAAATTGATGATTAATAATGTTAGGAAGCATCTCCGAAAGGAAATGCAAAATTGAGGAATGAAAGTGCTGGTTGACATGTTGCTGACTTCCTGTTCTTTATGCTTGTTATTTTCATCTCATTGTCCTGAAATATTTGAATTTAGTTCTTTAGCTCCCACCATAATAAAGTAGCTTCTTGGTTGTTAGATTTTCTTAGAAGGATACGCTTGGATATTCGAAGTTTTCATTCAAGGTGCAGCTGTGTTATATTTCTTATTGATGTACTTTTGAGAAGACCCGTTTTGTTCTCAGTGTATTTGTCTTTTTTTCCCCCTAACAATGCTGGCGCTATAGGCTGCATTCATTTGTTTAAGGAAATATTTTTACCTCCTCCTCACAAGTTCAAGTGTGCTGTAACATTTCAGGAATTTGTTGCTCGAGCAACTTTCAAAAGTGCCACATGCTCCAAGTGTACAATTTAAACCAACGCCCTCCCAATTTGGGAGCAGCAGAAGAGGTTCGTAGCCTTTGCAAGCTAAGTAATATTCGCAATTTTGGACAAAAATCTGTGACAACTATCTTTTCGTTATGTTTACTATGCATTGTTGGACCATGTTCTTAGTAGACTAATTAAGATGCACAAACCAGCCAACCTGCTAGTTATCAACTAATGACATTTTTGAAATCATTGTATTTGAGTCTGTTTCCTTCCAACTGAGATGTGCACGTGGGTTCTTTTTTTTTTTTTTTTTTTTTTTGGGGGGGGGGGGGGGGGGGGGGGAACTCAGAAGTAGTACTGGAATCATCAAAGATGGAGAGCTCGTGATGTCTTACAATTTGGGTGTATGTATATACAGAATATCATTTCTTGTATAGTGACAAATGTCCAACAGCAGCTGGAATCTTAGGACTAGAAATTTTCTTCTAGGCTGCAGAATACATAGAGTTGGCTACAAACTTGGCACTTGTAGGGTTGCTGTTAACTTCCCAGATGGGAATGTATAGGATTCTACACATATTCTGTATGTAGATTGTTGTCCCATTGTATTGGAATTAAGTAAATGTTATTTGTTGCTCATACCAGTGGAGACTCTTAAAGATTTAGACATTTATACTTGAAAGATTTTCTCTTTCGCATTCAGCATCGAGCATTGAAACTGGCTTCCAACACATGTATGTGAAGTTTGACATGCTTGAGATGGCTTTCCTGCGAACATATTTACACCCTTCTTGCACAAAGTGTAGAGTAAAACTGCGTGTAGAGTAAAACTGCGTACATCAGATCGCGAAGCGATCCGACTCTTCCTCGGACTCTACAAATTTAGCACTTGTAAGAAGTGAATACTGTAATTGATTGCATGCTCTTTTTGTACATTCAACCTCTTTAACTAATTATAAAAGTCATTAAGTAGCATTTTATTGCCTTCAAAGGCCATAGTTCGAGTCTCTCTATCAAAAAACTCTTTAAAGCTGGCTCCATGCTTATATAACCACTTTTTTCTTCTTTCTTTCCCTTGCACTTGCATGCTTCACCACCGTCTTCTTTCTCCTCTTCTTCAACCTTTATATTGGTTACTCTTTTCTTCATTAATTAATTATCACCTCTGCCAATCTTGCTCTTTTGGTCAAATAAATTCCCTTCCTTCATATTTTATTTTATTTTTTTAGATAAGCAATTCCCTTCCTTCTTGATTCTCTCTTTGAGTTTGACTTTGTTTGCATTTCGTCATTCTTCCTCTTAACATACTCTGGAGTTCTGATCTTTTTTTCTCTTTTAGTAGTAAGGGCCCTTATTTGGTAAGATGAAGCTTTGACTTTCTTGATTGTGTAAAAAGTTTTCCATCTCCTTTATTACTCTTCTTAGGCAAAAAAAACTTCCGTTTTACCGTTTCCTGTCTCTTTCTGATCACAAGCCATATTTCCACACCTCCTTTACTTCGGTTTAGATTAGGAGAGGTTAAAAGTGAGGCAAAATATGAGGCCTCCAATCACGCGTCGCCATATATAGAAAAAGAGAAGAGCTTTAAAATATATTTTTTTTAAAAAGAGCAGTTTGTACATGTGTCGGCGCGTGATTAAAGGCCTCATATTTTGCCTCGTTTTTGGCCTCTCCTGATCTGAACCACTTTACCTGAATCCATTTTCCCGAATGGGATCTCCTGACCCCCATGTGGGGCGGTCACAAAGGATCACGCGCCATGTGGCAGTCCGAAGGTGGTGAGGCTGGATACCCTCTGCTGCCACGTGTCGTGCGGTCACAAGGGGGTGAGAGAAAAGGGAGTCAAGGGATCCGGACCCCATTTTCCTCTTCTTGATGGACAAGTTTTGTCATGATCAAGAATATATATCCGTCTGAAGTAACCCTGGTTCCTTCATGGTAAAGTAAACCACGGTGGGAGGATAAGCAGATGATAGTTTTGAACTCACGGTATATGTAACGACTTAGAACTTGGTTACGGCCGTGTTACTATTCGTGTATGTCTACTTTTTAAGTTTTTTCTTTACTAACCCACAACAACTAACAACAAATCTAGTATATCCCCAAGAATAGCAAAAGTTATCTCTAGGGTCTAGATACGGTGAGAGTCATACAAACAATACATTCATCCCATGAGATAGAGAGCTTACTTCCAGTGAGACCCGTGACTCTAAATGTACGTGCATAGATGACACAATAATAGAAATATGGTGTGCTAGTGTAGTAGTGAAAGGATTTAGTAAACACAAATATAAAGCTTCTGATATTAAATAATCCTAACCGTGTATATGCATAAATAACGAAAGACAGATAAAAACAAAAAAGTACACAGTCAACCTAAAATGTAGAAAGTGTATAAGCCTCTAAGTAGATTCTAAGGTTTTCATATATCCTGCCTAAACCTCATTAATCTTAATCTTCTGGCTCCATGAACTTATATCCTCGACCATGTCTTTATATATGTGCAAATCTAGTAGGTCATTACTAATCCGCTCATTCTAAGTCAGTTTGTGCATGCTTTTACTATTTTTTCCTCTACAGTGAGGCTTTCAACTGCTACGCCAGACTTTTTTTTTTCTTTATTGTATATTATTAATAACATTTAGTACTTGATCTCATACTTAAATATCATAACGTCTCCTAGTTTTTTTTTGTCTAACGTGATTCGGGTTTTATGGTATAAGCCTACGATTACGTATGAAAAAAATAAAAGCAAATAAAAGGCATTAATTTGAATTACAAAAGTAAACACTTCCAGTTAACAGGGTTTGGTAGTTTACTCCTTGCAGGGATCCATAAATAAAATCCTTTAAGTATGCATTTCTTCACCTTCTATCAGTGACCGTACATATATACGCTTCATAATCTTTCAAATTTTTGCCCAATTTTTAACATTTTCACGCAATCTTCTCCTTTTTTTACACATATGTATCAAAGATAACATCCTTATTTTCCAAATCCCTCGTGGGTTGTGCGTATATTTTATAATATATACTACTATTAAAGTAAAGAATATTTGTCATTATGAAAGAAAAAAGATACCTTTAATGGCAGATAATTGAACCCTAGTTTAGACTTGTATGCCTCAGTTTTTTTACACTAAACCCAGGTACGGATAGGATTTGATCATTTTTCCCGATCCTTCTGATATTCCAGAGGAGTGGATGCCGCAATTTCACAGCTGCTGTTAATCCAAATAATTAGGAAACTGTCAGTAAAATGGTATGTGTCGTTGCTTGGAACAAAAAAAATAAAATAAAAAATTGCTCCATGGGAAGATCTTTTGTAAAGACCCAACAAAAAATCAGATGCCAGAAAGAAGAAAAATAATGGCATGGTATATAAGTATGACCAAAGTGGTAAGTGTCAACGATGATTAATTTTTTTTTGGACCAGCGGGGACAAAAACCTGATTCAGTTGACATTCAGTAGTATTTGACGTTGCTGAATCCGAACAGGTGCCATGTCTCGAATCAGAAAGGCAAATCTGGATCGTTAGAATTACGTTATCAGAGCTAACCAGCGTCGCCGGAGGAAAAGAGTCAAATCTGAGACGTTAAAAGGATCATGTCCCCTTAGTGGGATATCCTAAGCAAATTCAGGTCGTTACAATTATGTTATCAGAGTCGACTAGCGTCGCAAAAGAGAAAAGGTCAAATCCAAGACGTTAGAGGGATTTTGGTCCTTTGGTAGGGTCTAGCTAGGACGGTGGTCTATTAAGGAAAGCGAGATATAAAGACTTAAAAAATTTCACATGGGTAAGAAGTAAGATGATAACATGGTATACAAGTATGATAAAATATTAAATATCAACAATGATTATTCTTTTTGATATCAGCGAAGACGAAAAACTCGATTCAGTTTACATTCAATAGTGCTTAACTATAGTGACGTTGTTGGACTCGAACATGTGGTAAGCCTAAAATCTGGTTGACAAATCCAGATCGTTACGTCTTTTTTTTTTCCGGTGAAATGATCAATTCATATATCTTCAGACTTTTCTAGCAAATTTGTCTAATGTTTCAACTTAACCGAAATTGTCCCTAACATTTAATAGAGAACGAGTATAGCCTTTTATTTCTATCCTTGTCCTATAAAATTTCATTCAAAACTAAACTTGTAATATGCACAATTCAAAAAACATAATTTATCTTAAAAGATCGATGAAGAAATTTTCCACTGAGAAGGTCCATTTGATCAATGAATCACTAAATTCGCTGCGCTTTTTATATTGTGAAGTAGCAGTTGATCGACATAGCTTGACGCATCATTATAGGCCATCGAGAAACAACCTCTGTGCGTTTCTAATACATGGGTATAGTTGCGTACATCCGAACCCCTGTATTCCGTCATAGGTGGGAGGCTCTAAAACAATGAATAATATTGTTGTTGTTGTATCAACCCAGTTGACTACGATAATAACTTTTTTTTTTTTGAAGGAAAGAAAATAGCTTTTGAAACCGTTTGAGGTGTATGAATATGTGGCTGCTGTACTGGTGGATGGCTTGCTTATGCAGTTTGCATCCATATTTGAATTATACTACATCCGAATATAAGTCATTTTGACTTTTTAACCTCGCATATGTTAAAAAGTCAAAATGAATTTATATTTTAAAATTGAGGAAACATAAAATATAGATTTCCTTTTCAACTTCTAACTCATCAAAATTTTCTTCCAAGAAAAAGATTCAGGTAGTTTTCATATTATGTACTTCTTCTGTCAAAAATATTACCATAGTTTGACTTGAACCCAATTTAAGAAAGTCAAAATTTGTAGGTTATTAGTTCTATTTTACCCTTAATTAGTTACTTTAGGTAAAATAGAGAGAAATCATATAAATGTTAATTGAAGGGGTAATATTGAAACTTTGACTACTGATACTTCAAAGTACGTTCCCAATGCATTAGGCTCCCGCGTTTGCATAGGGTCCGGAGAGGGAGTGGATCGCTTCCCGATCTGATGTACGCAGTCTTACCATGCAAGAGGCTGTTTCCTCGGCTTGAATCCGTGACCTCAAGGTCACAAAACAATAACATTAACAGTTGCTCCAAGGTCCGACTTCTAACTGCTCATACTTATTATCTTTAAAAAATATACAATATTTTTGGAATAAAATAAAATAGAAAAGATATATCTTTCAAAAGTGCTGTGTGTGAAATTCTACATGCTTATTTGGATTCGACATGCTTATTTGGACTGATTAAAAGTAAAGATATATAACTGACGCTCATGAAAATTGTGGCACATTTGGTTTTTTCTCCCCCCTTTCCTCCTCTTTTGGAAAGTTAGAGCAGAAAGTGAGCACTTCAATAGGTTCTGTTTAACCATTGATCAATTCAGGACATTGTCCCAGGTAAGTTTGAACGTAAAAGTAAGAATATTTTGTAAAATATTTTGCCCACAAACTTTGACCAATATATACTGACGAGGTCGGATTGTCCCGCCAAGATAATAGTCGAAATATCCGGGATCTCACGCCGTTGACCCACCGTCACTTTATCCTCCTAGGAAGCCTGAGAAAGGAAAGAACGCGTTAGGAGTCCCAGGGCGCTGCCCCGGGGAAACCCTCCGACGCTCAAGTCAGTTACGGGCATCATAGCGTATGGCTTTAACTGAAATATAGGTTTGATGAAACCTGTTTGAGGTCGGCCAAAGTGTAAGCCGAGCTGAGATGAAAACAGGGGTGTCTTTTGACTCGTGATTTGGACTTGTAATTTTGGTTTCCAGTTCGGACTTGGAGCTTCTTACTGTTGGAGAAACCCTTTTATAGCTGGCGAAGCTGGGAGCTGCGTGTCCCAGAGGGTTGAGATGACGACGTCTGGCTTGCTTGCATGGTAGCCGTGCAGCTGCTAAAGATTGCTGTCCTGGCATCTTCCCTCTGTGTGATTGACATCTGGAAGGTTAGATATTGCATGTGGACCACGTAGCATACTGCTCTGTGACTCTTGTAATCTGGCTGAAACCAATAATCAGAGCCGTGTTCAAGAGCAGATCCGAGGCCGAGATGCGTCTTTCTGGCCGAGATGGAACTGCCGAGGACTTTCCTTTGGTCGAGCTGGATGTATATCCGCTCTAGATGTCCCCATCATTATGGCCGAGGTGCCATTTTGAAGGGCAGAAGTGCTGGTCGTGATAAAATGCTTGTGCCAAGGTTCTAGCCGGGCTATTCCAGTTGATTACTGAAGCCGAGGTAAGATCCAATGGCCGAGGTGGTACCCTTTAAGCCAAGGTGGAACCCTTTGGGCTGAGGTGGAAACCTTAGGCCGAGGTGGAACCCTTAGTTTCAGTAGGGTACTGACCATGTAGCCGGGATGGCGTGGGGCTTCTGTGGCCGAGCCGAAATACTTGTCCGCGTGGGACTTGGTCAGTCGTCAGGCCGACCTGCAGCCCTTAATCATTTCTGTACTCTTGCTCTAACGTTGACTGTCATTGACTGACGGGTGGATTTTCCGGTATCATCATTTGCCCCCCAGATTAGTTTGGCCGAGCTGAGCTGAGGGCAGGCTGATCTGTTGATATCGTTGCCTTTAACCGAGGTGTCTCTTGATACCAATTACTCCGTTAACTGTCAAGCGCAGTGTACGATGCATCAGTTTGTAGCTGTACTGATTGAATCAAACTGACCAGACGGATGATCTTCCAGGACACGTGTCTGTCTCTGATTAGTTTGTCCTGCACCATTATGGCCTACGCAGATCGAGGTAACGGCGGTTCAGGATTCAATGACAGACTTAATGATGGCGTGGGGACCGAGGTTGGCCTGAACCGAGGTGACCTTTGGAGTGACTGGGACTTGCCTATAAATAGAGCCTCGTTCCTCATTTTTTTCCCTTTTGCATTCTAATTGCTCTCCTCATTCTCTTCATCGGTGTCAGCTCTTCCAGCGTTTCTCCCTTGCTCCGACGTCCTTTTCACCTCGGCAATCTTCTTCTTCTAGCTAATCGCCTGTAAGTCTTCTGTTTCCATGTCTTCTGCTTCAGACTCACAGAATCGCTCCGAAGGAGCTTCTTATGTTGGTAATGACGGAACTTTTAATTCCTCATCGGAGAAGACGGTTGTCTCTGAGAACCGTCCTCCAGCTCGGCTTCTGGCTGGTACTGGTGAGGTTGCCGGCCCCCGTGGCCGAACTATGCCGAGCAGAGCTATTAGAGTAGGGGAGGTTTCTCCAGAGCAGGCAGAATCCATTCCTCCTCCGGGCACGGCAACGATGCCTAGTAAATCTAGGGTTTCAGCTCTGCCAGTAGGAGTTGTCTATAGGGGGTCTCCTTCAGCCGAAGTTCAAGAATCCTTTTGTACTCTGTCCGAGGTGGACGTTTCCTTGATCTGTGGCATGTATGACATCGATGTTGAGCAATTCGATCCCCTCTTACCTTTGCCCAATCAAACAGCCTATGACCCTCCTGAGGGCTATGAGGCTATCTATGAAGAATACTTTCATTCTGGGTTTCGTCTTCCCATCCCAGTTTCTCTATTTCGCATTCTTCACTCTTACAACCTTAGGCTTCCCCAAATCAAGCCTAACAGTTTGAAAATTATTCTTTCTTTTCTGCTCTTCCTTAGAGCATCTGAACTCCCTTTTGATCATAGAATCTTTAGGAGTCTATTCGCTTGTAGGTCTTCAGAGAGTTGGTATTATTTTACCAAAAGAGTGACTCCTGAAGATTTTAATTATGTTGTACATATTCCCTCCTTCAAGAAGAACTGGAAGGGCAGGTTCTTCTATATTAAGAAGTTAGGGTTACCCCAACTTGATATATGGAAGTCAGGCAGAGCTGACAACACGAAGCCGAGCTCAGAATACTGTGACGAGGCGGCCAAGTTGTATTCTCTGCCTGTGGTCATTGACTGGCACAGAGTTAATGAATCCATTCTGAAGGCGGCTGACCTGAGCTCCTTAGCTTCAGGTCCCCATTTCAAACCCCTCTCTCCAGACAATTTGGCAATAGTCCGGGGTATGTTCTGGTACTTGTGCTTCTTTTTCATTTCTAGCTTCCCCCACTTAACCTTGTGCACTCTATGCAGGCTCCATGGCTCCTGGAGGGAAGGATGTAGCTGCAAAGATTGCTAAGGCCGCAGCTCGTAAGAAGGCTCAGGCCGCAAAGGCAAGGGCAGAGGTGGCTCAAGGTCTGCCCCCAGCTGAAGGCATGGCCGAGGCTGAGGTGAATCAGGCCATCACAATCGCCTCGGAATCAACCAACCCAGGTATTTTACATCTCCTGTCCTGTTGATTTGTTCTTTTAGGTAGTTTTCCTCACTCGGATCATGATAGCAGAGGCAAGGGCCGAGATCCCTCAAAAGGGTGCAGCTTTAGCTGACCTCGAACAAACCCATCAGCATGAGGGCTCTGTTCTGGGAAAGAGGCAAAGAGAAAGTACTCCTATTCCTGAAGCCGAGATGGCACCTGCTCAGGAAAATGTAACGGTGGGCGAATTTGATGAAGCCGACACCGTGATGAACCCTGCTATAGCCAAGAAGATGAACAGTCTGATACTGCCTGTTGACAAACAGCGTTTCTCAACTGCGTCTTGGGGCAGCTTGGTCAACACTGTCCAGATTAACTTCGCCATGGTATGATCTATCTTTTGCTTGTTTCACCTAAAGTTTTTACTAATCCAATTCTGGTGAAACAGCTAAAAGTACAACTGTCCGAACTCATTAGCCGAGGTGAAGAGCTACAGAGTCAGCTGGCAATCAAAACCAAAGAGTCTGATGCCAATTTCCAGAGCATCACCTTTTTAAAGTCGGAAATCATCAAAATTCAAGGCCAGAAGGAGGAGGCCGAGACAAAGTGGGCTACGACCAACTCCCTGGTGGCTGAGCTAGAAAAAAGGAATGCTGATCTAGAAGCATGTTACAACCAAGTCATGGCCGAGTCTGGGCAGAAAGATGCTGTGATCAAGTCTCTGCAAGAGAAACTGGAACAACAAGCATCAAACTTTTCTGCTCAACTTGCTGCGGCCAAGTCTGAAGCATTGGCCGAGTTTAAGAAGTCTGAGCTATTTGAAGAAAACATGGTGCTGCTGCAAGGGCCAGTTATGCAGATGGGCCAGACAAAGGCCATTGATGTCTGTGCCGAGGTCTGCCCCCAGCTGAATAAGGATGACCCCAGGCTGGCTGAGCTCTATAACGTCAATGCTGAGGCCGAGTTCGAAGCCCAGTTTCAGAAGTTTACTGATGGGGCAGACTTGCGTGATGATGATGAGCAAATCTAAACTTTGATTGTAACAAATGTACTCTGGTCATCAATGAAAGTTTCTGCCCTTTTTAATTTGTAATTCTTGTCCGTTTCCAAGTTTTTTGCATTTCAGTATTTTCTTCATACTTTTTGTTGCCGAGGTGGCACATCGGACCCAATAATCTTAAACAATCCTCTGCCCGCAGATTAGTGTAGCCAAACTTTTCAAGTTCATTGTTGCCGAGATTGAATGTCGGTCTTATTAAACCTGCTCAACTTTAATAAAAGATAGACAAAATAAAAGTTACCTTGTCTTGCTGAGTTTGAATAAGAGAATCTCGTGAAGCCTTGGCCGAGATCTCATTTAAAATCACTCGAGCATATCCGTTGTACACTAGCCGAGGTGAGATATAGAGATCTGCCCCGACCTTATCCAGATCTGCCAAGGTCATACGAGTCCTGAGCAAGTTAGCGTCCCGAGCTGGCCGAGATGCAACTTCAACTCTTGATCTTTCCCAAACCTGCTGAGAAGAAATCTTTGACCCTCTGGCGAGCTCTTTCCCCAGATCCTGCTGAGAAGAAATTTAACCCTCTGGCGGGCTCTTTCCCCAGATCCTGCTGAGAAGAAATTTAACCCTCTGGCGGGCTCTTTCCCCAGAACTTGCCGAGGAGAAATTTTTAACCCTCTGGCGGGCTCTTTCCCCAGAACTTGCCGAGGAGAAATTTTTAACCCTCTGGCGGGCTCTTTCCCCAGATCCTGCTGAGAAGAAATTTAACCCTCTGGTGGGCTCTTTCCCCAGATCCTGCTGAGGAGAAATTTAACCCTCTGGCGGGCTCTTTCCCCAGAACCTGCTGAGGAGAAATTTTTTACCCTTTAGCGGGCAAGTGCCTGGAACTTAGCCGAGGTCTTTTTTCACCCTTTAGCGGGCAGGTGCCTGGAACTTAGCCGAGGTCTTTCTGGTAAGAAACTTCAGTTCTGCAGAACTGTCCATAATTGAATGAACACTTTTATTGCTGAGAAGTTTCATACACCGAGAGGTGACTTGTACAGGCCAACTACAAGGCTGAGCTGGGGGTTTTCAGATGTATTCGAAGATTGGTCCCCACTTTGAACTCCATTAACGGACAAGATAGCCTAACTTTCCAACTTAGAGCTACCACTCGGGTTGATGTTCACCTCAAGGAACATCTAATTCGGCTTACCTGCATAAGTTTCATCTCGGATTGTGAAACTGCTGCAGATGGCCGAGCTCAATTTGACGGGCTATCTCTTTTCCGAGCTGCCTACAATCTTCTGTATCGTGCCCTATATCATGATGATATAGGCAGTAGAGTTGTGGATCCCTCTTATGGAGTGGTCCTGCAAGAGGTTTAGGTTCCTTTACCAGGCTTTTCTTCCTCATATAGGAAAGAATACGAGCTTTGGAAGCCAGCAAGGAACTTCTTTCTCTGCCCTGGCCCCCCATCCGGACCTTAACGGATGCTCTTTCTCGCCGTGAGGCCTGGATATGTCTTTCGAGACTTCGAGGCCGAGGTGAGGTCGAGGGGCTCTGTGTGGTCTGATCATCAGACCTTCGAAATGGATACTCAGCTTCAGTTATAATCTCGGTTTGACATTCAGGATGATATCCTGGCCGAGATGGAGAATATTCCAACTGCTGAACGCTGGTACCACTGGGAGAAGGATTACTTGTTCCTTCTCTGAACGCTTCCCTTCTCAACTCCAGTACAGCTTAGAAAGCTGCTGGATTTTGTGCCACATAGTGTATGGCTCGCATATGTTCCTCATATGAGAAGGTAATAGGAGTTAACTCGAACTCCTGGGAACATGAAGCAGTTGGTTGCAAAGAGAGCCTTTGATTGCCTTCTCTGCTCATCTTTCTCTCAATAGCTTCCTAAGCTAAGAATTTTTAGAAATGACTTGATATTTCGAAAGTCAAGGGACCCGAAGGTTCAGGCCCTCCTTCTAGCGCCAATTTGACGAGGTCGGATTGTCCCGCCAAGATAATAGTCGAAATATCCGGGATCTCACGCCGTTGACCCACCGTCACTTTATCCTCCTAGGAAGCCTGAGAAAGGAAAGAACGCGTTAGGAGTCCCAGGGCGCTGCCCCGGGGAAACCCTCCGACGCTCAAGTCAGTTACGGGCATCATAGCGTATGGCTTTAACTGAAATATAGGTTTGATGAAACCTGTTTGAGGTCGGCCAAAGTGTAAGCCGAGCTGAGATGAAAACAGGGGTGTCTTTTGACTCGTGATTTGGACTTGTAATTTTGGTTTCCAGTTCGGACTTGGAGCTTCTTACTGTTGGAGAAACCCTTTTATAGCTGGCGAAGCTGGGAGCTGCGTGTCCCAGAGGGTTGAGATGACGACGTCTGGCTTGCTTGCATGGTAGCCGTGCAGCTGCTAAAGATTGCTGTCCTGGCATCTTCCCTCTGTGTGATTGACATCTGGAAGGTTAGATATTGCATGTGGACCACGTAGCATACTGCTCTGTGACTCTTGTAATCTGGCTGAAACCAATAATCAGAGCCGTGTTCAAGAGCAGATCCGAGGCCGAGATGCGTCTTTCTGGCCGAGATGGAACTGCCGAGGACTTTCCTTTGGTCGAGCTGGATGTATATCCGCTCTAGATGTCCCCATCATTATGGGCGAGGTGCCATTTTGAAGGGCAGAAGTGCTGGTCGTGATAAAATGCTTGTGCCAAGGTTCTAGCCGGGCTATTCCAGTTGATTACTGAAGCCGAGGTAAGATCCAATGGCCGAGGTGGTACCCTTTAAGCCAAGGTGGAACCCTTTGGGCTGAGGTGGAAACCTTAGGCCGAGGTGGAACCCTTAGTTTCAGTAGGGTACTGACCATGTAGCCGGGATGGCGTGGGGCTTCTGTGGCCGAGCCGAAATACTTGTCCGCGTGGGACTTGGTCAGTCGTCAGGCCGACCTGCAGCCCTTAATCATTTCTGTACTCTTGCTCTAACGTTGACTGTCATTGACTGACGGGTGGATTTTCCGGTATCATCATATACAAAGGAAATAATTCGTGACAATGGGCATCTTGTGCTATCTCTATGCTATGATAAACTTCTAATAGTCGGCTTTGAAAACCTAATTTATATCACTACACAACCTGTGGAACCGAGAATGACATGAACCTTTACTGGTTGTTCAACCCAAGGAATAAAACCTAAAAATAACAAAAGCAAAAGCCCCAAACTTCCGCCTTTCATCATGTAAAATTTGGAAGGAAGCTCTCACGGAGATAGCCAAGTGAAAAAGCACCGTGTTGCTGTAACGACATTCAATTTGACCATTGACACAATGATGTTGTCAGTTATTTGGATTTGAATATTCTTAAAATTTGCCGAATAAAACAATCTACCGAGTTTATTATTCAATAGAACTCCAAATGACATACTCTGGTCTTGAGGAACCAAGGTGTCAGTCCCAAAGAACATTGTGAAGGATATAAATCAGAAGCACAACGGCTTCCTGAACAGGGGTGTTAACGAAATGAGCTGAATCAAATACTAAGTTTTTAAATTCGGATTCATTAAGCTAAACGAATTATTCAGCTAGCTAAACGAACTTTAAAATTGGTTCGAGTTAGCTCGATAACATTATAACTGCTTAAACGAGACAAACAGTTCGCGAATAGTTTGGTTCGTTTTAGTAAAAGAACCCAAATAGCTATTCGAATTCGGCTCATTACCGATCATTACTGAACGAATACGAACCAAACACAAACCGAACTTGAACAGTTCGCGAACTGTTCGGTTCGTTGAACATCCATATTTTTGAGTTGGTGAAGACTTTGCGCAAAGACACACCCAAAATATCTCCTCCAAACTAGGCCTTCAGAATTCAATAGAACTGCAATTCACATCTTCACGCACTTCAATGGGGGATTCAACCTATAGGGAAGGAAGATTTGAAGCCTGCAAATTGAAGAGGCAAAAAGCTGTCTTACAAAAGAGTGCAGTACACTCAACCGAAATTTAGCGTCTTCTGATTTTCTGGCACTTTGCAGTGTATTTTATGGTTCTCAGAACAATACCAGAAAAAAAAGGTTTCTTATATTTTGTGTATGATAAATTTTCTTGCTATTTCATATCAATGCATGAGCAAGGGTTAGGAGTTGGAGGGGCAGTGGTTGGGTGGGTTGGGGGGGGGGGCATATATCCACATTCCTTACAACCATGATATTATTATTAGATGCAGTGTCATAATCATCTTTTTGTAGTGTACCTCTCACTTATTACTTTTTGTCTTTTGCCTTCATTCCTTCTCCACCCACACAAAATGCTTTTCTCCCTTACTTGACACTATTCTTTTCATTTAACTTTTTTTCCTGCTAAATTTGTAGGGGACAATCTCTCACACTACAGATTAGGGTTTCCTCTCTCAGAGTTTTGCCTTCAACAGTAGCAGTCTGTGCAGCTCAGTTCTTGCAACAGTGCATGAGTTCTACTAGTTCCAAGAAAGAGAGAAAGCACAGTTCCTCCAACCAAGTGGGGAAAAAGAAGGTATTTACTTTTCTGTTCTTTTTTCCATCAATCTATAGATCATCCCTACAGGTAGGGTGCTTTTGGGGTCTAAATTGTTTTGTGTAGGTTGCTTGTGTGGTTTCTTTGACAAAGGTTAACACTACAAAAATGCTATACTATTGTAAGTTAAGGTTTCTGATCTAGGGTTTCTTTACTTTCTGGTTAACAGTAGCTGAATTGGGAGAGTGGATTTGCTATATATTCATTGGGGAAACAACCTCTCTGTGTTTCTAACACATGTCTATGGTTGCATACATCCGATACTCCATACTCCGCCATAGGCAGGAGACTCCAAGACAATGGAGTAATGTTGTTGTTGTCCTTAATTTGCTATATATTCACTTAAATAAGGTCAAAGAAATGCAAAGTGATATGATATTAGTCAGCTAAATAGTCCCCCCCCCTCCCCCCTCCCTTAAAAGAAAGGGGAAGGCTGATTCATGACATAGCATATTAGTATCAGGGGAGGGGCACCAAAGGTTCTCCAGGTAGAGTATGACAGAGAGAGAGAGGGTTTGTTTACATTAGAAACGACAAGAGATTTCTTTTCCTTTTGCCATATTTATACATGAAGGAAACATGCAACAAAATTCCAACATACAGATATGATTCATCTTTATGCATAAATAAGAAAATGGAGTAGTGGGGAAACAAGTCAGGTATAGAGCACGCAAAAACTGTCTTTTTTTGTTGTTAAAATGCTAATATTAACAAGAAAAATCAAGATATCAAAAGGATGTGGTCCATACAATAGCTCTACTTGTAGTTACACATGCAAAAACTGTTTTTTGACCTCAAGTAAATTTGTCTATGCAAGCACTTGATGAAAATTACGTGCTCTTAATGTTTCCAGAGGAAAAATTAGAATTAAAAAACCAAGAAAAGGGAGGAAGTATCTAGTCATAAAGGTAGACGACCACAGTAGCATATGGTTTTCAAGAAATAAATACACTTTGTTTAATATACTACATGAAGTTAGCAAAGCTCCTTAAAATTATATCGGGTGTTTGCAGAACTTCTATGTTAGAATATTTCCTAAGATTTTGGAGATATTTTAAGAATACATCATCAACAACAATAACATTAGAAGCTCGGCGGAGTATGGAGGGTCGGATGTACGCAACCATACCCATGTGTTAGGTTGTTTCTCGATGACACATAATGAAAATCAAAATGAAAAAAAATAAAAAATAGAGGGTCTAGAAAGCGAAGGTGATCTCTGCGCTAGTTTTCCATGGTTCACAAACTGAACTCCAGAGGCATGTGCCCTTCTAGTAATACAGGAGAATATCTGCAAAAGAGAATGGTGATGTAGTTAATTAAATAAAAATGAGTGAGGAAAAGGAAGTATATATGCCATTGTCTTTTCCAACAAATGTCACAGGTTTATTTGTTTATAACAAATTTTCTATTTGGATGTGATTGCCTGATGTTTCTTTGTGTAAAGGAAATGGCTTCATCAAGCTCATACAATTTCCCATGCGCTGCCTGCAAGTTCTTGAGAAGAAAATGCATGCCAGACTGCGTTTTTGCACCCTACTTTCCACCCGAAGATCCACAAAAATTCGCCAATGTTCACAAAATTTTCGGGGCAAGTAATGTCACCAAGCTCCTAAATGAGGTACTCCCTCATCAAAGAGAGGATGCAGTGAACTCCCTTGCCTATGAAGCTGAGGCACGAGTAAGAGATCCAGTCTACGGTTGCGTCGGCGCGATATCTTTCCTCCAAAGACAAGTTGAGCGTCTCCAAAAGGAGCTTGATGCGGCCAATACTGACTTGATTCGGTTTGCCTGTAATGAAACTCAGGTTTCATTGCAAAACCCTTATGGGATGAACCAAGTTCATCCCATGTCGCGTGTTCGACACAGGCAAATCGAATCAAGAAGGATGGCAAATGAAGGTGGACTTTATCAAACACCTTCCTACCCTTACCCATATGCTACTCTCCCATGGAATGAGAACACTTCGCAAGACATTCATGGAGGAGGCCAAGGGAATATATGATTTTTGGGACTTGATTATTTGCAAGGTATACTCACATGGTATGCACTTGAAGAATTGTAACTATACATACATATTTATATATGTGGTATCTATAAGTAGCCTCACGTTCACTTTCAAGCCTAGACCTACAAATGAGGCTGTATATCGAAATGAGGCAACATTTATGTCTTATGTCATAAGTCCCATGCTGTGGTGTGGATCCATGTGAGGTGTGATCTTTGCTGGGATTTGCTCATGATGATTGGTATAAGAATAAAGATGACATTATTCAGTTAATTTAAAGAAGATTCTCTCACATGCATGTCTTATGCTTAATCCTCGATTGTTTTATTCCTTGTTCTTGATGATCACCTCTTTAAAATATTATGCCAAGGTGCTAAAGGTTAGTTCTTGTGTGTCAGGCTCTAGAGAAAGATACAAGATCTCCTCATCTACAATTTCTTCAACCTACTCCTCACCGCACGACACGTGGCAGCAAGGGAGGATGGTAAGGCTAGATGAAGGTCACGTGTCAGCAAGGGACGATGGTGATGCTAGATGAGGATGACCGGCATCTAGCTTCATCACTCTCCCCTACTGACACGTGTCGTGTGGTGGAAAGTGGGATGAGTGAATTGTGGTGGGGTGATCCAAATAGAAACGGGAAGTTGGCTGAACAAATATCGACACCTGCCAAATCAAGCAAAGCTACTAATCATTTGGCATTGAGCTTTTCTTTTTATAATATTGAAGGCCGACGGCTAAGGAATATGATGAAAAAGTTATACTACACATTCATTGCACCAACTATAATTGAGAAATTTACAAGGTTTTTTTTTTTTTTTGGGTGGAGTGGGAATTTGTATTTTCCGAATATCAAGACATCAAAGGGATGTATCCTATACTATAGCGCGCGCTACTTGTAAAACGGGCGGCCGATCTACATGCACAATTCAGTGATGTAAGCTATTTTAAACAATAAAAGAATCGTCTATGTCTAAAATATAGGAGAAGAGCTTATACATTACTATGTACACATGGGTGCGCATAGAGTCTAGTTTATAAGGGCTCCATCTGAAATCTTATAATGAAATCTAAATTTCGACCATCATTTAGGTAAACTATTAAATAATCTAAAATAAAAAACAATATAGTAAATGATGTAACAGAACATTCAGACTAGAATGTGACTGCAGAGTTATACAGATTAAACAACAATTGGATGGAGAGATCTCCTGAACTACCATACCTTAAAAGTTTAAACAGATGAAAAGATGTAAACACTTAAAGAGACATTTTATACGTGGATTTAACATAAACTCACACCTATATATGCCGAGGATAAAGCTCAATGATATTTTCCAACAGTGGGCAATACAATTCAAGACTAACACATCAACTATACACAACTTTATAATACTTAAGAGTAACTAATTAGCATGTTATTAGTTAACGAATAATCAAAAAAAGTGACATGTATGTGGACTCCTTTTATGTTAATATATGATTCATTTCTTATATATAGCGAAAAAACTTTAGGTCTAGACGTTGAGTAGCATTTATGTCATTCCCGAGTCTCGAGTTCGATTCTCCTTCCTAACTTATATATATATATATATATGTGTGTGTGTGTGTGTGTGTGTGTGTGTGTGTGTGTGTGTGTGTGTGTCAATTTTTGTAGAGTAACTATTAAGATTTCATATACAATTATTCTTCCAGCATCATACACATAGTTATTCTTAAAGCACCATAAAATTGATAACAACCATATAACTATATGGATGATAACGTTGAGAGAAATAGTAACGCACACATGAAGAATACAAAATCAAGATGCCTAACTCATTAACTGCATATAGGGGTGGCATTATTGTCAAAGAAAATTAAACTTAGATCTAATATCTATATAATGGTACCATATTAAATTATCATAGAAAGAAAACGTTTTTCTAGTAGGCGTAGATGTATCTAATTAAAATACTTTAACACTTCCATCATTAATGCAGCAGGTAGATCATTTAAGCAGGTTTATACAATCTCTCATAGTGAAGGCTCGAGCTCCTTTCCAGTTTATTTATCATTTCCTTTCTGAAATTGCCTGTGCTAAATGACTCATTAAATTAGGTATGCTCCTTATATAGTAAAGTAGTAGTTGGTCGATACAGTTTGACGTAATTTTCATTATAGGTTATCAGAAAACAAACTCTCTGTGTTTCTAACACATGTGTATAATTGCGTACATCCGACTTTCTATAATCTGCCATAGACAGAATCTTCTAAAAAAACAATGAGATAATGTTGTTAGTTGTTGGTGAAACCGAAACTGAATTATAAGAAGATTTCATGTTTTGGGTGGCATATTTGAGCCAGGATCTCCTGACCCCCCTTTTTTGGGGGTAACAAATGACCCCCTGCCACGTGGCAGGGGAGGGGGTGGTAAGGCTGGGTGCAGATGACTCCTACCCAGCCTCATCACCCCCTCCCCTGCCACGTGGCGGACGGTCACGTAGGGGTAAGGTGGGCGGCGGTGAGAGGATCTCACCCGGGCATATTTAGGGAAGACGGAAACCTATGATTTGATTCATTGTCTCATGTATCTATGAATCTAAGACAAAGGTACAAAACTGAAAACAGTAGCGTGGAACAGTGGACAATTAGTGCATCGGATCCACATTGGTGTCCTTCGGATGATACAGTGGTTTTCAGCTTTACATTATTTTATACATCTCTAAGATTTCGTACAGTAACATTTACCCTTCTTTTTTTCTCCATCATCAACTGTTGGTCATTCGGTACAATGATTGTAATTCTCCCTCTTCATATCGGGATAAGATCACCTCACCGTAAAAGAAGTGCGGTAACGCGTGACCGCGCGACACGTGGCAGCAAGGGGTGGTGAGGCTAGATGATCCCTTGCTGCCACGTGTCGCGTGGTCACAAAAGGGGTGAGGCAAATTGGGGTGAGGAGATCCTAATTCCTTCATATCATGCGAATTAACGTATCCGTCTCTAGACGTAGTCAAGTTGTTACTCAGGTTGAAAATTACTTCTAAGAAGGCAAGTGTTCGAATCCGGAGAAACTCGCTGCTCTACTTCTGCTATTCTGTAGGAGGCAATTGCTCCACTTCTGCTAGTTTGTAGGGGACACCTTGCGTGGGTCCTCGTGTGCAGCCTGCCAACCTAGAAGGTTAATGGTAGGGCTGTTGAACGAACCGAACAGTTCACGAAGTGTTCGAGTCCGGTTCGTATTCGTTCGGTAATTATTTGTTAACGAGTCGAATTCAAATAGGCATTCGGGTTCGTTTAGTTAAATGAGCCAAACTGTTCAAGAACTGTTCGGCTTGTTTAAATAGTTATAAGGTTGTCGAGCCAAACTCGAACCAATTTTAAAGTTTGTTTAGTTAAACAAACCGAACCGAACAATTCATTTACCTAAACGAATTCGAATTCAAAAACCTAATATTCGGTTCGACTAGGTTCGTTAACACCCCTAACTGCTGGATACCTGATTTACATCCTTCACAAGCTTTATGAGACTGGGTCCGTATAAATCTCAGAACGAAAGATTTCGGCTTTCGCTCCTGAGAATTAACATATCCCTTGGCCATTTTTCTTTTCTTTTGTGTGGTCCAGAGTCGAAACTTGGAAAATCTCATCTGTTTTAAAAGAACTTGACCATAAACATCACATATGATATGGCATTAATGTAATTTGATTATTTTACACAAACAAGTTGGTTTTCTATCATTTTTTATTCATCATATTACAACTATCGCTTTTGATTGGTTGCTAACTCCATTATGTTCTAATGCAAGTTCAAGTATGTCATATTGTGTGTTTTTTCCTTCTTTAGTACAACTCATTACAAGAGCATTAACATAACCACATTGCCTTAGAGACTCCCGTCTATAGCGAGGTATGAGAGGTCTGTTGGATAATTTACTCATTGGATTATGATTCCTAAGTAGTAGGAACTAAAGATAGAGTTATTTTCTTAAGATTCCTTAAGTTGTCTTTATCTATTCTAGTTAGGATTTGTTTTATTATATGTTTATCTAGTCCTATTAAGTTTTGGTTTTGTTTAGACAAGTTGTGTCTATATATAGGGTCAGCCAGCCATAGTAGATGGTACCTCAAGAGCGCCAAGAGCGCCAAGCGTGCCAAGGCCAAGAGTGCCAAATACCGATCCCGGGTAGGGTGATTGGTGAGTCAATGCCGGGTAGGGTCATTGACAAGGGCGGCGAGTACTAGTTCGGTTTTGAGTTATTTTCCGAACAACAATAAAAGTGTGTTGTGCTTTTTATACGTTGTGTTCTTGAATCCGTTGGTTACTTCAATTGGTATCAGAGCAATTGTTGTTACTTCAATTGGTATCAGAGCAATTGTTGTTACTTCAATTGGTATCAGAGCCGAGGTTGTTTGAAGAGGGATGAGCCACCGTGGTAGGGTTGCTGTGTTTGGGTTGATCCCGAGAGGAGGCTGCCGTGTTCTTCATATCAGCAAGGGCCGGATTCATTACATCTTCGTTGAAGATTCGTGATATCGAAGGAATCTTCAACACAACGCCATGTGGTTGTGATCCAAAGAAAAGGCGTCTGGAAGCCCTAATTCCAAGTAGATCTACATCTGCGGCACATGATAGGAATTCAGTGGAATAATCTCATACTAATGCCGTTCGAGATGCTGGTGCAGTGATAAGTGCTGCCGAACAAGCTAGTGAATCTATTGTTGATGTATCCAGCGAAGTGTCCAGTGGATATGCTCCAGCAACTAATGGAAACCAAGTGCCGGCTATAGATGTTGGAGGAACATGAAAGAAGAAATACGGAAGTGGATAGGCATTGAAGAGATCTCTAATTCGGAAATTAAGGGGGAGATTGTTGGATAATTTCCTCATTGGATTAGGATTCCTAAGTAGTAGGAACTAAAGATAGAGTTATTATCTTAAGATTCCTTAAGTTGTCTTTATCTATTCTAGTTAGGATTTGTTTTATTATATGTTTATCTAGTCCTATTAGGTTTTGGTTTTGTTTAGACAAGTTGTGTCTATATATAGGGTCAGCCATCCATAGTAGATGGTGCCTCAAGAGCGCCAGGAGTGCCAAGCGCCAAGAGCGCCAAGCGTGCCAAGGCCAAGAGTGCCAAATACCGATCCCGGATAAGGTGATTGGTGAGTCAATGCTGGGTAGGGTCATTGACAAGGGCGGCAAGTCTTGTTCGGTTTTGAGTTATTTTCCGAATATTAATAAATTGAGTTGTGCTTTATACGTGTTGTGTTCTTTAAATCCGTTATTACTTCAAGGTCGGATGTACGCAATCATAACCATGTGTTGAAACACACATGTTTTTTTTCCGATGACACATAATGAAAATTGTGTCAAGCTGTGTCGATCAACGCTACTTTACAATATAATAAGCACAACCTATTTAATGAATCATTTTGTTTTATTCCATCATATTCCAAAGTCAAAGAAGAGTGTGCCTTGACTCCAATGAAAATAGAAAAAAGTCAAAAAAAAAAAGGGGCCATAGTTTCAATAACTTCCTCTAAATTTTTTATTATTCATTCTCATTTCTTCAGGTTTGAACAATTTCAAGTACCTCTCCAGCTCTCCTAATACTTCAGCAAGATTTCATATATCTCCAAATTCATGGGCCGGTTGGTATAAGCAAAACTTCTTAAGCTGATACATATATAATGTTGTATCTGTTGGCTTGATTATTTATTTATTTATTTTATTATATGTCGGTCAAATTCCCCTAATGATTTTAAAGAAGAGCACCGGAACGTTGGCGTGGGCTATACGGGCAGTTTTTAATTAAGCTTTAGTTAATGTTATGACTTATATTGATGTTGTAACTTTACACTCATAGATATAATGAATTCGGATGTAGGTTTCCTCTCGTAGAATAGGGGCGTTGTCGAACTACATAAATCTGGTTGTTCTTTAGTGTTTTTTTTGCAATTTCTGCTTTCTTCATTGCACAACGCATACATACATACATATACACACACACATACATGTATACATACAGATACATACATACATATATATATATATATATATATATATATATATATATATATATATGTGCACATGTGTTATTTTATCTTTATTTGATGAATGGTTAGTACGACCTTTCCCCGTGTTAAAAGAATAATTTCTTCCACGATGAGGAAAGATTTGTTCAACGAGCATAATATAAAATTAGGGCTTTCTTGTTTGACTCTTTCGACGAGTCCTTTGCTGAACTTCACTTCGATTTTGCAAATGTCTAAGCTGTGAAGAAATTTTTGGAAATAGACTATTGTAAAAATGAACATAGTCATGCGTCTTATTTAACAAGCAACAGCCCCCCCTGACAAATCTTAATAGTTGCAGTTAGAGTGTTTTGAAAGGAACGTCAGGATTCGAACCTTGTCGAACGTAAAAATGTTTAAACCTTTCTAGGTTAGTTGCATAATGTGAGAGCACTATTAGCTTATGAAATGACCTGATAGCCTGACAGGCTATCCCGTCGGTTGTTCCTTCTCGGTGCCAATGGGCTTCTTGTGCTGTTTGTGGTATGACAAACTTCTACTAGTGGGCTTTGAGAACCTGATTTACATCCTTACACATCCTGTAGGACCGAAGATAGCATGAACCTTACTGGTTTAACCCTTTATATAACAAGCAACAGTGAAAAGCTTGCAGTTTTCATGATGAAAGTTGAACTTTCAACACCAACTCATTTGTGAGTATGTTGTTTTTTGGTCTCTGGAATTTTGTCAGATATCTACCCCGACGTACCCTAATCAATGTGTCTCCTGAATGGGGTTGATTGGATCGGGATATGATCCCCTTCCCGCAAAAAGGTACGGTGACGCATGACCGCGTGACACGTGGCAGCAAGGGGAGGTGGTGATGCTAGATGCAGCTGACCCTCATCTAGCCTCACCACCCTCCATTGCTGCCACGTGTCGCGCGGTCACAAAAGAGGTGAGGAAAGTGGGGATGAGGAGATCCCAACCCGATTTGATCAGCTTCTGAGGTGCAGTTCCATCACTTCAATCACCTCATTCACCATTTCATCGTCTTCTCGAGATCAACGCCCAGTGTAATCAGAGGACAATAAGAACAGGCCTGCAGAAATTCATACTTCATAGGCGTGTCATCAAAGTCAAGTCAAAGAAAGCGGTAGCAGAAGTGTGAAATTTGTAGAATTTTGACATATATTAGCTTAATTTTAAGGTGGTACAAAGCAAATATTTCATATTATTACGTATTTTAGTAGTTATTTTAAAACAATTAAAGGATAGTCATATAAAAGCGAATGTTATAAAAATGGTGGTTGTGTTTATTACATGGAAGTACACCCTGATATTTCTATTATTTATTGGTTTATAAGTATTAGTGATTATTCGCCAACTATTTTAGAAATTGTTTATAAACCATGAATGATCGATTCAGATAGAGGGAACACGGGAGTAAAAACAAGTTAAAGAAAAAAATGTACTATTATTCTAAATTTTCGCTTGTAATCTGTCAAGGATAATTAAGGAATGCTGTGAGATCAAAGTCTATGTTGCTCAAGTTTGTCACGCAAGTTGGCTCATAGCATACCTCACTTGATACTCGTACGTTAGATTGCATCTAATATTGCATGTTCAAATTTGGACAACCACATTGTAAGTGTTTAGGTCTTGCCATCAACTGATTATATAGAAACGAGTTAGGCCATTTACATCTAGTGTGCATCAGGTCATGTTCCTCTCACTTAAAAAGTTGTTAAGTGGTATAGATTTACAACAACAACATTACCCCATTGTTTTAGAGGCTTCCTCTTATGACGGAGTATAGGAGGGTCAGATGTACGCAATCATATCCATGTGTTAGAAACATACGAAGGTTGTTTCTCGATGACCCATAATGAAAATTGCATCAAGCTATGTCAATCACCTATTACTTCACAATATAAGAAGCGCAGCCAATGTAGCGAGTCATTTTTCTTTATTCCATCATATTCCAAAATCAATAAAGAGTGTGTCTTTGACTCCATTGGAAATGGATTATATCTACAACACAACAGTTGCAGTTAAAGGAAGACCTTTTTATTACCTTAAAGGCGAAAAATAAATCCAGCGAACATGGATGACTTTTTCCCCCTCTTCTTGAAGGGTTCAAATCTTCTCACCGCCACTCCTTCACCACTCCCTTACTGTCACGTGTCGTGCTGTAGGAAGCGCGTTGAGTCACCGCGCGGTGAAGGGATCCAATCCCCTTCTTGAAGACCTAGACTTGGCTATGGCATGTTTTGCGGTAAGTCCATAACTTATACGGATTTAATGTGGATTTTTCTATAACATATTTAAGCCGATCACTACCAGCTAAAAAGATTTGTAGATGTTATAAAACCTTTGGCTCCTGCACAATAAAAATTACATGCAAGGTTGTTCGTTGATCACACATCTACCGCAATATTTTTCCAATTATATCATCACTTGCTCGTAAATTATTAATTTAAATATACTTAGATATTCAGACTTGATCATTGTTCTGTTTTCATCATTTTTCCCCTAACATAAGACCAAAGCATTACAAAAACTACAGTATGACGCTTTTATGACATAGCTTAGTTAGTAATCGAGTTAGGAAGTTGCACCAACAAATATCACAAGTTTGAATCAGAATACGCACAGCGGGGGTGCAATACTGCTATTTGAGCCAGTAATAGTTATGTCATTCTATCCTGCCCAAGTAGGTTAACGGGTTGCTGACCCAGTTTGCAATAGGCACCTTGGACTTGCGTAGAGGTCACAGGTTTGAACCGGAACGTACAGCGTGTGCGTGCAATACTGCTAGGGTTGCTGGCTCAGTTTGCAATAGACATCTTGTGTGGGTTCTGACAATGTCTTACCAGTTTAAGAGACCTTACATCTTCTATGCAGTTAGGATTTGATCTTTTGTTTCAACAAAACTAGCATGACACCAATTAATCTTCCAACCTTTTTTTATAGGGGTCCGGATTCCCTGACCGCCATCTCTCCCACTCTCTTTGTGACCGTCCGACACGTGGTAGCAGGGGGAGTGATGAGGCTGGGTGAGAGTAACCTCCATCCAGCCTCACCATCCTCCGGACTGCCACGTGGCGTGCGATCCTTTGTTACCGTCCCAAATGGGGGTCAAGAGATCCCATTAGCTTTTATGGGGCACATGCATTTGAATGTGACAGAGAGGGAAAGGTAGGCCCTTCAACTATTCATAGGGGAAACTTTTTTTTTTTTTTTTTGGTCGTGGTTATGGATAGTGTCATAAGATTAGATATAGACGTCAAAGTAGAAGTGGGCTTTGTTTGTTTGTTTGTTTGTTTTTTTTTTTGAATGCACATTGAAAAGCAAAGAATTTAAGGATTAACGTAGATTTCGTTTCTGTTCCTATCGATTTGTCGTGTGGAAATTGGGATACATATACTGTTGGGGAACAGAAGTCCTGACTGTGGAAGAACAAGGACCAGTGTGTGGGCATGGGCTACATTGTTCCTGTCTTTTTCCCGCGGGTGGGGGGGGGGGGGGGGGATATTTTTCTACAGAAAATTGAGGGGAAAATAAGATTTTAAAAAACCCATTTTGGATTCTTTGACCAATGTTGACAATCTACACGGCTATGAATATTTTAATATCCTAAACTTTCATTTGTATTTAATAAATTCTATTACTAAAACGCTAGACACAATATCTTTATTGTTGTGTCATGTATGCAGGTACATATAGAGCGAGGTCTCATTACAACTAAACTCTCTATCCCAGACCTTAACGGGTATGTGTTGTTGTTATAACCAATTTTGACAATCTCTCTTTTCGATTTTAAGTGTCAGCAAATCGTGACATTCTCCTTATTTAAAAACAAAATTAAATTAAAGTGATGAACGAACGACCAATAAATTTTCTAGTTGTTCATGGTTGACCAATAAATATTTTAGCTGTTCATTATTAACCAATGTAATTATAACTACTAGAAAATGAGCGTCAAATACAGAGAAAATATTTTAAAATATGAGGTTATGTATTAGTTTCTGTCACATCCTATGTTCTAATATCTTAGAACGATGACACTTGTCCTTTTAGAAAAAATTTAATAATTGATACAAATTAAAAAAGATACGTGTCATTATTTTAGTGGCATCAGACAAAGTAATAAACAATTGTTTTAGAGGCCCCCGTTTATAGCAGGGTATGCAAGGTCGGATGTACACAACCATACCTATGTATTAAAAACATACAAAGGTTGTTTTCTAATACTCATAATGAAAATTGCGTCAAGCTGTATCGATCTATTGCTATTTCACAATATAAGAAGCTCATCCAATTTAATAAGTCATTTTGCTCTACTCTATCATATTCCAAAGTCAAAAAAATGTGTACTTGATTCTATTGCAAATTAAAAAAAAATCCAATAAGCTAACCATAAATGCAATAGATGTTCATATGCATGTGTCTGTACATGGAGCATAAAAAAGAAGGTCCAACAAGCTAAGTCGATTATTTTCAACATAAAAAGATTGACAAACAAGTAATGGAGCATAAAAGAGACTAGGAAAAATACTTGGAATGGATTTGATAGTCTTACAAATAATTGCAACTAAAAAACCCTATGTTTAACCATCTCGTACTTATACCAAATGACATGCTTTTTCTCTTGCCCATCAGATCACATTATGAATGAGTCTAAAGATCAATGATCTATATTATGTAGATTTATTCTTGAAGTTATAATAATGATATATCTTTTGTTGTTGTTGGGATATACTGTGTATGTGTTGTTGTATTCTTGAAGTTATAATAAGATAATGGAGCAAAATGAATCATCATCTTTAAACACACAAAAATAGGGGGGGGGGGGTGAGGGAAGTACATAGAAATGGATGGGCATAAGAAAATTATAAAGCCCATAAAGTTGGACCATGCCATGGGTATGATAGATCTAAACATTAACTTTTTAGCTTTGTCCTAATTTGCCTTTTCTTAACACAAAATGACTTTAAATACATAGTCTTATCATCTGTTTACATATCATTGTTTTTCTAATGTGGGATCATGGTGCTACACATTGGAACGATAATGAATGGAAGACAGGACCAGACAAGCTGGAAGAAAGTACGCCGGCAAACGATCCGAGTCGATCTGAGTATTAAATTATTGAATCGAGTATTTTTAAATTTTGTTCTAACTTGAACTCGAGCGCAATCTTTAAAGTTATTTGATCTCAAGTCGTACTCGAGCAGTATTTGAGCCCATTCAAGCAAAATAAACATATCTTTTTATTTTAAAACTTGTATATATCATGTAGAAACATGCATTTTAGCTAATACTACTCAAACTTTATTCGTTTTTTTGTAACATGTTTAATTTATTGTATGTATCAAGTAAATGTATTAATATGACACCAGATCATGCATAAGTTTCATATATGTTACAAACCCGAACATGCTCACGAGCTAATAAGTCGGGCATCAATATGCTCAAAATTGGCTCACTAAATATTAGGTCGGGTAAAATTCGATCTCAATCTTTATCAAATCGGACTAGTCGGATAAATATTCGAACAGAAATCAATCGGCTACAAGCGGCTTTTTGCATCCCTAGAAGAGAGCAAAGAGGAGAAAAAAAAGGTTAAAGCTCTCAAAAGTCTAAGAACTAGGGCGGTAAATGAACCAAGTCATTTGGTTGTTCGGCTCGTTTGTCTCGAGTTCGGGCTCAAACTCGGCTTGGATAAAAGGTTAATGAACAGAGCTTGAACACCTTTTTTCTGTTCGAACTTGATAAGTGACACCGTTCGTTTAAGGTGTTCGGCTCGTTAATGTTGTTCGTCAGTTAAACGAACCAAGCTTGAACACTTAAATATGTTTGTTTAAATAAACGAACAAGCTCTGCTCGTTCACTAAATTAAATGAACCGAGCTTGAAGAACGCAATGTTCGGCTCGTTTACCGATCTACTAAGAACCATGTTGCCACCTTTTAATTAAAGACTATGGACCGTTAACAGATACTACCTTATACATCAAAGAAGCAGCTAACGGCCAGTGACATCGAATGAGATCCTCTAACCCTCCTCCCCGTGACCGCCTACGTGACCGCCCGTCACGTGGCAGCGGGGAGGGGTGGTGAGGCTGGATGCGGCTGACCCTCATCCAGCCTCACCACCCCCCCTTGCTGCCACGTGGCGGGCGGTCGCGAAGGGGGTGAGGGAGTGGGGGGTCAGGCGATCCTGACATAGCCCATTGTATCATCTCCATAGCAATGATTAGCAACTTTTGAATTCGTTTGAAAGTCTCTGGAGTGCACATTCCAAAAATCTGGGTGAAATTCCTTGCTCCGGGCCGTACAGCTATAGCCCCAAGTAGTATTGTAGAGGATGCAAATCATGAGTACAGCGGTCTCTTAAGTTGTGTGAAGACTTACACAGTGACTCACACAAGATACCCCGCAAACTAGGTCTTCAGCCTAGCAGCAGTGGAACACCCACACTGTGCGTGTCCATGGATTCCAAAAATCTGGCCCAGCATGAAGTTTGTTAAGAATGATAAATGTGTTAAGTTAAACATAGAACGACGACGTATTTACGGGAAAATAAATTAATGAACACACATACTAACTTGTTCCTAACTTGATAATGATCAATAGTCATTAATGATGAATCACAAGTGCTTTTAATATAAGAAAGGTGCGTGATGAAACCGGTATTTGTCAGTGGAGGAACTGAACTTTTTCTTTCACACCTATTTTGAGATGGAAATAGGGCTGTTAATCGAACTCATTGGTTCGCGAACTGTTCGAATTTCATTCGTATCATTCGTTAATTTTACTTAAATGAAACGAATTCGAACACCTATTTGGATTGTTAGTCATAAAGTCTCGCAATCATTGTAAATTAATTATTGAAAGTGCGGTAAGCGCATGCACTATTATAAGTCAAAGAAGCGGCTAACCCCAGCCTATATATACATTGTATTTAATGTTGCTTTTCGATTCAGAGTCATCTACATGAGTTGAGAAAGTATTATTCTGTGCGTTTAAAGAAAAAGAACAACTAAAGTTTATGATAATCATGGTGATCATCATTGTCAGCATGATATGAAAAACCTGCACAAAAGGAGATGGATGGAAGAATCCCAAGCACCAATCAAACTTTTGATATTTTAGAATACTTTTTCTATGATATGGAATATGACATTTTATATTCAAAACAAAATATGAGACTATGTAGCTCTGCTTGGGATCTCCTAACCCCTACTTTCCTCACCTCCTTTGTGACCGCGCGACACGTGGCACCAAAGAAGGATGGTGAGGCTAGATGAGGGTCACCCGCATCTAGCCTCACCATCCTCTCTTGCTGCCACGTGTCGCGCGGTCACGCTTCACCGCACCCCCTTTACGGTGAGGGGATCATATCCCATGTAGAGCATCGCGTAGTAGGATAGGTTTGTTCCTTAACTTCAACTGAGATCTTGCACTAGAATGTATATGTGATCAGCCAATACAACAACTACAACAACAACAACAACAACAACAGATACCTAGTAAAAATTATCGCTAAGGTCTGAAAAGAGTAAGAGATAGACAAACAATACATCTATCTCAAAGGATAAAAAGTCTTCTATGATGAGCCAATGATGAAATATATTCTCTTATTTACTTTATAAGAATAAACACCAACCAGTGGAAATAAAATAGCAGCCATTGAAGGCACTGAGAGTCTTACAAGCCAACCGGTATAATGAAACTCTTTTGAACTTTATTATTATGTGACATTTTTTCTTATTCTTGATACCAATCAAATGATTTGTCTAGACTCAAATGAGTTTGGTCTAACAACAACAACATTACCTCATTACCTTAAAGGCTCTCGTCTATGACAAGATATGTATGGTCGGAGGTACGTAATTACTAATAAACAGTGTGTATCTGAACCTGAGATGAGTGTTCGCTGAGGTTGTCCGACGCTCAAGTTAGTAGGTATTTAAGTGATAAAAGATTTAAGGAAGAAGACATAAATTAATGATCGGAATCATTTTTGTGTAAGAGATAAATCCTATTAGTAGTTTATTGTACCATACTTGGATCTTAGACCGAAATTGGTCCGAATAAGTCTATTATTATAGAGCTCTACACTATGCATATTTGACACGTGTCTTCTTTTCTGTTAGAAAATATTACTTATCAATTGGAGATAATTAATAGGAGTGTCGTGTGACAGTACAGTAGTTTAACATCTAATTATAGGGCATGTAATGCCTTCAATTAATAGAAAGTAGTCCATATGGTCATAACTTTTAGAGCTTAGTGAGTCACCAGGACATATCCTAATGGTTGTAGGTATGAGATTTCGAAAGGAACGTCAGAGGTTCGAACTTTACCGAAAGAAAGAATGTTTGAATCCCCTCCAGGCTAGTTGCATAGTATGGGAGCACTATTGGCGCGTGAAATGACTTGATAGGCTGACGGGTCAGGTTGTCGGTTGCTCCTTCGGTGCCAATGAGCTCCTTGTGATGTCCATGTGCTATAATAAACTTCTACTAGTAAACCTTAGGAACCTGATTTACATCCCTACCCACCCTATAAGATCGATAGTGACAGGAACCCTTACTGGTTGGGGTTCAACCTTTAGAGCCGGGTGAGGCCTTGTTAAACCGAACAAAAGTTTTATGTTTGTTCAGAAACAACTAGTGGTACAATGAAATAATGCCAATAAGATTTTACATACAAAACAGGACGTCCAAAACAAGAGACACAACCATATATTATACATCTGATTGGTAATGAGTAATTTATTATACTTACTTCAAGACCATGATAAAATTTGGCTAAACCAAGAATTCGTGTAAAAAAAAAAAGTCAACCCAAAACCTAGTCACCAGAGCTACAAGGCCCGAAAGTCGTTTATTCAATTCATTGACAGATCATAACCAAGGTCAACCTAAATCATATTGATATTGACCCCCTTTATTCAATTTATTGACACATCAACACAGATATCAACCTAACTCCTGGTTTTCTGTTGACTGCATCATTCCGGAGAGTTATTTAAGCATATTTTTTGACCTGGGCAACCGAGAGTATGGCTTGGGCCCTCGGAAACCTATCTGAACATTAGGTTGACCGATCACATTATAAATTCCTTTAAATTTTGAAACAAACTTTTGTTTCTTTAAAATTTGAGCTATTGCAAATCGGAAACATTCTTTCTTAACTTTGAAATATGATAGAATAAAACAAAAAGACTCACTAAACTGACTGCATTTCTTATATAGTGAAGTAGCAGTTGATCGACACAGTTTGACGCAATTTTCATTATGGGTCATCAAAAAACAAATTGTGTGTGTTTCTAACACATAGGTATGGTTGCGTACATCCAACCCCCCATACCCGGCATAGGCAGAAGACTCTAAGGAAATAGGGTAATGTTGTTGTAATTTACCAGCAATATTAAAGAATACAGAGTAAATTTTCAAACTAATAATATTAGTACAACAACATTCTTGATTTGGTATATTTTATACTCCTAATAAGTACGAAGTCTTGGCTACTAGACTTTGAATTTACATTTTTTTACTATCAAATAAGAATCTCCATTTGAATCTTTTTTCTTTTCACACCAACAAGTTGAAAGATCATGATGCTAGGATGATTAGAAATGATGCACATGATCGCTTTTACGTCTCTTAAAAGGAAAGAGATCTGTCATGTTACCCACATGTGTATCATAGAGAATCATTAAAATTAGTGAAACTGAAAAAGAATTAGGTCACACTAATTCTAATAAGTCTATGACACATATAAAACAGACACATCAGATTTCATCTTTTTTTTTAAAGAGACTTTGTCAATTACAACTTTTGGATAATGACTTTTATCTTTTTATCAGCTCATTATAGGATCGAAAAGTATATATTCTTCGACCTTGTGGACACCTCATGATATATGTTCCTCGGTTTTGAGGACATCACCAAAGAGCGGCCTTCTGGGCATTCTCAGAGTACATGCTCTTCGGCCTTGTGAACATCTCCAAAGAGTGGCCTTGTGAACTGTTCATAGAGTATATGTTTTTCGGTCTTGAAGACATCCCAAAGAGCAGAGAATTTCATGATATTTTGTGTTCGCTATCTTGTATTGGAACATTGGCTATCTTGTATTTCTAATAAGTTGTTTAATAGTTGACATGTTGAATTGGATGCATAATAAAAATTCATTCAACTTCGTACGTCATTGGCATTTGGTTAAGACGCTGGCATCACATAATATACAGACATTCCGTCATGATATGGAACAGTCTGTAGCATCTCTTTGACGCGAACACAGAGGCAATCACAGCGATTTCTTTTATAGGAACGCTCATGGTGAACAAATCTTTGGTGAACTGACATTGTGGTGTACCGACAATGAAGCATTCTTTAGGCGATGGATATACCAAGATCATGCTTTAGAGATAGTGACTAACATACCAATATTAACGCGATCTTTGGACTAACTGATAAAGTTGTTGTTTTGTGACCTTGAGATTACGGGTTCAAACCATAGAAACATCCTCTTGCTAAGACTGCGTATATCATATCGCGAAGCGATCTGGTTTCTGCTCAGGCTTCTGCTCAGACCCTGCGCAATTTCGCGATCTGACATCTGCTCAGACTCCGCGTAAACGTGAAAGCCTAGTGCACCGAAAACGTCTTTTTTATACAACTATTAACCTACGCCTTTGATAAACTGGTATGTGGCGATGCTAGCAACGCTAATCCGCTAACGTTCCGGACGAAATTATAACCTGTTCATATCCGCTGATACTTCACACCCAGGCGATCTAACCGTAACACGTCCGAGAATGTTGCTCAAAGCCAACAACGTTGTTACCTATTCGGCGTCCAAAGATTTTGTTCAAAGACATCGTTCATAATTGCAAGAAAATTCATACATTTAACTATACATGGAATACCCAAATAGCTCACAATCTCCATAGGAGGCTTATCATGTGCCTGTTGTACGCAAACGATCCGTAAACACCACCCTAGAACTTCCTAGTCACTGAAACGACTCCAAGAATACAGCAAAAGATTCTCAATATTCATATATGCTATACACTGGTTGTTAAGTACTTCTAGCCTGACATAAAAAGCAGAGACTGCTTAAGATCTAATGTTTGCCAGTCTTTGAGTGAATTTTTCGAATTTTTCATCTCGGTCTAGCATGCTAATTCTTACATACTTGGGACTAAATCCGAAATGCTTTCCTCCTCGAGTCAAGATCTTGTGTTCCCGAAGAAAGCCTTCACAGTCCTCTGCCTCCCCTTCACATTTCAACCATGCAAACGCTACAAAAAAAATTGCAAGCAAAGTCAGCCACCTGAATGTCACCCCTCGCTAAAAAGAGACGGTAGTTTTATTGTGCTTCAAGAATGGATATTAGCCATCATAGTATTTCCATTTCCATCTTTGTGTGTTTCTAACACATGGGTATGGTTGCGTACTGTCAAAATTAAAGTAGAACAATCAAGCATAAGGACTCGCAACAAGGAGTGCGCACAAAGCTGAGAGAAAAAACGGTTATTGCTGCAAGGAAGCAATCAATCTTCCTTCTGTATATTATTCGGTTATATGTAGCAGGACAACAACGAAGAAGAAGAATAGGATAGCGAAATTACTATATTGTCACTATTAACTAAACAGAAGCCTTCTTATTTAAAAAGGGTACAAAGGTAAAATCAACCTATTCAAATAGCTCCCGCCACACGCTTCCTTCTCCAACCGAAACTAACCGCTGCAGCTACTTCCCCCCTTCGATGGTACACTCCAAACTCGTCACAACCAGGGCCAACCTTCTTGTTCAGCAGCTAGCTCTCAAGCCAATGACCTCAACCTTCATCCTTCACAGCACACAGATCAAGCTTCTTCATCCCTCTCATCTGATTGGCCCAGAACACTCTTCGACTCCATCCTTCTCTGCTGATCAATCCACTTTTCTAATCCACAATCTTCAACACCCCCCTTCAATCCTGACTGATTATAGATGTTGTACATTCCCAATGCACCAGACAGGATTGCTATCCTCTTGGAGTCCAAGGCCTTCGTAAAGATGTCAGCCAGTTGCAGTTCTGTTCTAATGGGCATGGGCCGTATAATTCCTTCTTGAAACTTGTCCCTCACAATGTGGCAATCAATCTCTATATGCTTTGTTCTCTCGTGAAACACCGGGTTCTCCACAATATATATAGCACTACGATTGTCACAGAACAACTCTACTGGCTCTTTGAACTTCACCTGCAGGTCCCTAAGCAGAAAGAGGATCCATTGTACCTCACATGTGGCTGAGGCAAGAGCTCTGTACTCTGCTTCTGAGGACGATTTAGACACCGTCGTCTGCTTCTTTGCCTTCCAAGAGACTAACGCATCTCCTAGCATCATGCAATAGCCCGTTATTGATCTCCTGCTCTCAATACATCCACCCCAATCTGAATCAGAGAAGGCCTTTAACTGAAGTGTTCCCTTGCTGGGAAACAACAAGCCTTGACCTGGGCACCCCTTTAGATACCTTAGCAATCTTTGAGCTGCAGACATGTGGTTCTCAGTAGGAGTGTTATACTCTGTTTCCCGGAGTGCAAGAAAAAGAAAAAGAGAATATAAAATAAAATAAAAGTCTATAACCTAGTATCTTAAGTAGACTAGGAAAAGGTGATAGGATAAAGTTTTAACTAATAGTTAAACTCCTAATTACACTAGGAATATATCTCTTAAACTAACCTATATCTATAAAACAACCAAACCCTCCCTTTTTAACCTTAATCTCGGTAGCAAAAAAATCCCCCAAGAAACCCTCGGCAGCCCTGTTGCCTCCTCCCTGCCGCCAGCAACAACAAAAAGGGGGAGATGCAATCTCTCCTCTTTATATATATATATATTTAGATACATACATACTATATACACACATATATCCCACAAATCAACCACAGCTATTCCTGGAAAAAAAACGGCAGTCACAATCTCCCCATGGCAATTTTCGGTTGCAGTTAGGAGAAAGAATAAGAGCCAAACTCTTAACCGTTCAACCGCGATTCTTCGTATATCGCATATAATCGAGACACGAGGCAAGTATCCTTACTATATTTGTTATGTTTTTACAAATTTTATAGCTTTATGTTCGTATCAAAATTGGATCATGCATAAGTAAATTTGAATGCATAGATGAACGTGTATATATGCTCGTATATAGCCGAATATATATGCGTATATCTATATGTCAAAAATTGTACAAAATATATGTTCCGTAAATTATTCATGTTGTATTTTTTTATGAGATAGGTCGACGTTGCAAAAGTAAGGTGGAACGTTTATATACTATGTATATATATAGTAGTGTATGTTTTAACATATAAAGTGAACAGATTCATATGCGCTGAGATTTGTTGTTGCTGCCGAAAGTTTATGGTGAAAAAGAAAAAAAAAAGTGGGAGGCTGACATCCGAATGTGGTACTTAAATATATTGCTTAAATATATAAATATATGCAAGATGAGGGTGTGTGGGTACATGAAAACAAAAGATCATAGGTGATCATCAAGTGTTGTTGCCGTGTGTATTACAAGTAAATTAATAGACTAGACTTAGTTACTGTTGGAAGTTAATATATATATATATATATATATATATATATATATATATAAAATTAAAGTTGTGATTATTATAAGTATATGAAAAATATATTTTGGCCTTTTTGGCATAGATTATGGTTTTATAGGAAATAAATTGGCGTATCGGTAACGATTTTCGAAAAAGTGAGCCGAGGGCAAAACATGTAAGTATAAGCGCGTATATGCCCGCGTAAGGACGCGTGCATATACGTAAGTATACTTATACGTAGGAGATAAGTTGGAATTGAAACGGTAATAAAATGGTAAACGAATAAGTATAACGGTAAATGAAAAGGTATTTAAAGTTGTACTTGTCAACTTCTTAGATTAAGTGTGGAAGTTAAAGTTTTTGTCCTTTTCCAAAGCAACCATCCGAGGCCTTCAAGAAGAAAAGAAGGATTAGCCCAACACCAAGCATAGAGGTCAGCGGGGTTGGGAAGAAGAGATTCTGCGTAGGAAGTTAATTCGTCAAAAAGGTAGGTGCCTCTTCCCCCCTCAAACGGATATGATTCATGCATGCTTTGATGGTATACTAATGTGTTCGTTGTTTTATTTGTTTAAGTTGTGATTTTTGTTTCGTTGCTTTTATTTGTTTAAGTTGTAAATTTTGTATATGTTGGAAAGCATGAGATATATTGTTTATGGCTGCTATGTGCGTGTATGTGTGTGAAATTGGTGGTATGATTGAATCGAAAACAAAATACGCTTAAAGAATTGGGGGAAAAAGGGAACTTTTACATTAGGATCCTTTAAAAAGTTGTATTTTGGCCTTATAATAGGTTCCTATAGACTGGAAATAGGAGAAAATGGGGGTCGGGATCGAAAAACAAATCACAGCGCGAGTTGTCATTGGTGGAGCAGCCATTAAACAAATAAATAAATAATTAAAGTAAGACGGAGAATAGGCCAGCCAACGGACCGGGTCGACTGGCCAGCGGGTCGGGCCGAAGGCGGCCCATTAACCTCTCAAAAAAAAATGTATCGGGTCTGGCGGACCAGACCAGGGAAATATAATTAAATACCAATAAAATTCAAATAAATTCAAAAAAAAATATAAAAGGTTAAAATTAAATTATTTTTACTTAATTTCTAAAGTTTTGTAAATTTAAGTAATTAAAAATTAATAATAATAAATAGGATTAAGTAATGGAAACATAGGGGAAATTAGTAGAAAATTCTAGTAAATTAATACAAGCTAAGGAAAAATGAGGGGATACTAAATAACAACTTTTCAATGTTCTTAAAATTTACTAAACTATATATTGTGTGCCGGAGATGGTGAGGATGGGCGTACGGGCCCCAGACGATTAGTGTTGAGTGCCGGAGTTGGTGAGGATGGGCGCACGGGCCCCAGGCGATTTTGTTGTTGCATTCATGGCACGTGCATTGCATTGGAGTGGGCTGAGATGCACGGGTCTCAGACGCTCGAGTGGAGAGGATCATGGTGTACGGGCCATGGATACTTGGTTACGGTGGATCGTGGTGCACGGGCCACGGGCATCGGTTGGGGTGGATCGTGGTGCACGGGCCACGGGCATCCGCAAGGGTGGATTGTAGTGCACGGGCTACAGGCATCCAGTCAATCCCGGGATCATGCATTGCATATAGGTCTAGGGCATATTGCATGACATGATTCTTGTTGCGTGTGACACGTTAATTGAGCATGCATCACGTACTTGCGCATTTTTATGTGGAGTGCTTTACTTACCGCATTTACTTTATCTTATGCATGTTATCTTATATGTATGTGCTATATGTTATATCATGTTTATGTGCTATGTGGCTATATCATTTCGGTATGTACGTTTTGTATTTGTTTGAGGCGGGCATCTACTGGGTGATTTCTGTCACTCACCCCTACTTCCCAGGTGAACCGGATGAGGACTACGAGTATATCTTCGTTGAGGACGGGACAGACGTAGCAGAGTGGGCTGGTTGATAGCTGCATTCAGGTTACGAGGGGGCTCTGCAGCTGTTTGTGTTTACTTATACTTTGGGGATTTTTCACAGACTTCTTAGTACTTTTATTATTAGAATTTTTATTTAGTAATGTAATGATGATTATTGGAGTTTAATTTAAATTATGATTTACGTTACCGCGAAAAAAATTTCTACGTCATTTCTGACATGTAAGAGATTGATTTGACGCCTTGTATTCTCCTTAGTGAGATACGGCGGGTGCACTGTTCCCGTTGCTAGGGCTCGGGAGCGGGGCGCTACAGGTGGTATCAGAGACAGGTTTCAGATCCGCCTCGGAAACGCATGATTAATTAGATCACTTAGACATAAGTTACGATCTTTTGTAAAAGGATGATTTTACCCCTAATAAACAAAGTAGACTTAAGAGATGATTTTAGACTTAGGCTGTGATCGGGTTATGGGAGGTGTGTGCCGATGGTGAGCTTTCTCTGTCTAATTACTGGTTTGCCCCGTGACCAACCCTTTTAACTCTCTATTGACTAATCTGATTTCTGTTCATGAATTGGAATTATAGAAATGTCTCCACGACGTGAGCCAACTGGAAATGGTGGTGAGAACCACCAGAATCAGGGGATTATCCCCAAGCAGTTGAAGATGTTATAGTCACCATGACCAACACCTTAGCACAGTAGCACCAGCTGCTGAACTGGCATGCATCGCCTCCACCACCACCTCACTCGGACATGAGATTCTTCAACAAGGAGATGCGGAGCAGTGATGGCGCAGCACAACTGACACCGCCGATCACTTGGATCTAATTGCAAAATGAGTTTAAGAAGTACTACGTGTTCGACAGTACGATCTTTCAGAACGTGGCTCTAGATCCACGTCGAAAGCATAAATTTAGGCTATGATCTTAGAAATTAAGTTACGATTCTGCCCTTAAGTCACGATTTTAGACATAAGCGACGATCTAGATTAAGAATTGATCTTCAACTTAAGCATTAGTTTAGTCATAAACGATGATTATATACTACGTATGATTGTAACTAAGAAGTGATCTTAGACATAAGCGATGATTTGAACATAAGCACTGATCTTAGTCATAAGCTATGATCATATCCTAAGCATTGAACTTAGAAATAGGTAATGATTTTAGACGTAAGGAATGGTGATACTAACTATCGATTCTAGAAATAAGTCATGACATTAGACCTAAGTGATGATTGGATAAGGGATTTGCCCACCTATGCCTAGGGCGTCCCATACGATTTGAATTAATTGTAGTATCTAGGTGCTGATAATAACCATTTGTATAATTCCTTTGATCCGACCACGCTAACCCGATACCATTTCAGTAAATGAATTGGGTTCACGCCTCTACCTCGACATTAGTGTCGGAACGCGACTAGGTCTAAGTGGGTATCGGAGTTCCTAAGAAATGATTGATAGTAAAACGAAGTACTAAGAAAAGGATTTATTAGCATTATGATCAAGAGTTTATCAAAGAATATCATACGAAAGGGTTTATAGTTATGATTAAGAGGTTGGATTTTAGAATATCAAATAAGCCAAAGATATTAGTCATGTTAGGGATCTTGATTGACAGTGATAAATGAGCACTACTAAAATAAGTACAGTGGAATGACGAATCATTACAAATTGGATTAAGTGTTGATTCCTAGAAACACGTAAGTACAGATGTATCGAGTAGGCTTGAATTGTAGAAAAGTAAGTATGAACAAGCAGTGGTTGTTTTTCAGGTGATATCTAACTAAGTTAAAACCCACGGATGAAATAACCAAGTAAAGAAGTACGGTGGATCAGTGTGGCGCGCGGAAGCATGGGGAATTAGAACACCCTAAGTCGATTAATATTTTGTGTGCCATACTATGGCTGGATAACTCAAGTTAAAGATTTACAAGAAACGGTACATAGGCGAACTTTTCATTGACATTAAGGGGTGACTTAGAAAAATTTATACAAAGCATTGGACTATTATTTTTCAAGTAGCTAGCTATTTTCATATAAGCACGTACATCAAGATATATTCTATATTTCAAGGTACTTCAAAGGTTTTTTTTTTTTTTTTTGCTGCTAAATCTTTCAACTACTTTCGTTCTTTGTATATAGTATATTGCTTTACAAGGCTATATTCTGTTTCGAATATGTATATCAACATAATAAAATTTCAACTACCCTTGACAAAACTGATATATTTCAAAATATTGATGTTTTCGAAAAATAATGTATTTATACATCTCTTATGTTTCTCAAATTTTTATTTAGCGATATTTATTTTGCTAAAATAATTTTATTTTTATTTTTCAACTATCGATTTTGCAAGCATTTCACCCATTAAATGCTTTTGAATATATTTATCTGCTTACGATAAACTTATTTAATTTTGTGAAGCGCAAATAGTTTTAAAATATATGTACCTACTTTTGAAAAAGAACGGTACCTTATTCAAATTGTTTTATAAAATTTCACAATTGTTGAGTTTTCAATTGTGTATTATGTAAAACAAAACATAGCTTTCAAAATATATATTTCGTTGGAAAGAAAAGACACCATTCAAATTGTTTTGGAAAAAAAAAACTTTTACGATTGTTATATTTCAACTATTTTCATGTGATTTTACCATGATACTTTTGCGAGTCAGCTATATTATTGTTTTATAAATTGTCATTTGAGACACTGCTTTGCAAAAACAACTATATGATACTTTGAGTTTTGTGTTTACAAAAATTAGAAGGTATATTATTTTAAACAGTTGAAGCCATATTCCAAACTATAGCTACATAAGCTAATTGTCCTTTAAAGAAAAACATGTCCATACACGTACTTTGTATATTAGGCTATTGATGAAGTTTCTGAGAAAAGTAAGGACCTGATCATAGAACTAGTTCGTAAGTATAAGATTTGAATTTGAGGACTTGGTTCTATGATAAAGGAGAGGGATGGTTAAAGTATTAGAAGGCTCGATGGATATTACGGATGGTCATGTAACCAGGAGATGAATCATATATGATGAGTTAAGAATTCAGAATCGTAGATTGCAATAAGTTGAATGATACACATCAAGTGGTATAGGGAGAGGTTTATAAGTTGGTAATTATAGAGGATTAAGTTAAAGATTGTAGTACACCTAAGGACTGATTTTAGAGGGCTGCTGATGATTGCAGATATAAGTACAATATCAACTGACGATTGGGTAGTAGAACCCTTAGTATGATGACAATATCCTTAAGTTTGATTTGATGATTATAGATAGATGAAGTTATGATTTTAGTAAGCGGAGAGAAATGGATTTAGAAATTACTTGTATGTATACAAAGAATGTTTTTTTTTAGACCTTAGCATATGGTAAAAAAAAAGGTGAAATAGGTAACGTATCGGAATACGCAATGGATATTTAATATGGTCACTATCTAAGGGAATGATTTAGTAGAACCATACCAAGTCGTTGATTACGCCATACACAAGTTTCGAGGACGAAACTTATTGTAAGGGGGGAGGTCTGTTATACTCTATTTCCCGGAGTGCAAGAAAAAGAAAAAGAGAATATAAAATAAAATAAAAGTCTATAACCTAGTATCTTAAGTAGACTAGGAAAAGGTGATAGGATAAAGTTTAACTAATAGTTAAACTCCTAATTACACTAGGAATATATCTCTTAAACTAACCTATATCTATAAAACAACCAAACCCTCCCTTTTTAACCTTAATCTCGGTAGCAAAAAAATCCCCCAAGAAACCCTCGGCAGCCCTGTTGCCTCCTCCCTGCCGCCAGCAACAACAAAAAGGGGGAGATGCAATCTCTCCTCTTTATATATATATATATTTAGATACATACATACTATATACACACATATATCCCACAAATCAACCACAGCTATTCCTGGAAAAAAAACGGCAGTCACAATCTCCCCATGGCAATTTTCGGTTGCAGTTAGGAGAAAGAATAAGAGCCAAACTCTTAACCGTTCAACCGCGATTCTTCGTATATCGCATATAATCGAGACACGAGGCAAGTATCCTTACTATATTTGTTATGTTTTTACAAATTTTATAGCTTTATGTTCGTATCAAAATTGGATCATGCATAAGTAAATTTGAATGCATAGATGAACGTGTATATATGCTCGTATATAGCCGAATATATATGCGTATATCTATATGTCAAAAATTGTACAAAATATATGTTCCGTAAATTATTCATGTTGTATTTTTTTATGAGATAGGTCGACGTTGCAAAAGTAAGGTGGAACGTTTATATACTATGTATATATATAGTAGTGTATGTTTTAACATATAAAGTGAACAGATTCATATGCGCTGAGATTTGTTGTTGCTGCCGAAAGTTTATGGTGAAAAAGAAAAAAAAAAGTGGGAGGCTGACATCCGAATGTGGTACTTAAATATATTGCTTAAATGTATAAATATATGCAAGATGAGGGTGTGTGGGTACATGAAAACAAAAGATCATAGGTGATCATCAAGTGTTGTTGCCGTGTGTATTACAAGTAAATTAATAGACTAGACTTAGTTACTGTTGGAAGTTAATATATATATATATATATATATATATATATATATATATATATAAAATTAAAGTTGTGATTATTATAAGTATATGAAAAATATATTTTGGCCTTTTTGGCATAGATTATGGTTTTATAGGAAATAAATTGGCGTATCGGTAACGATTTTCGAAAAAGTGAGCCGAGGGCAAAACATGTAAGTATAAGCGCGTATATGCCCGCGTAAGGACGCGTGCATATACGTAAGTATACTTATACGTAGGAGATAAGTTGGAATTGAAACGGTAATAAAATGGTAAACGAATAAGTATAACGGTAAATGAAAAGGTATTTAAAGTTGTACTTGTCAACTTCTTAGATTAAGTGTGGAAGTTAAAGTTTTTGTCCTTTTCCAAAGCAACCATCCGAGGCCTTCAAGAAGAAAAGAAGGATTAGCCCAACACCAAGCATAGAGGTCAGCGGGGTTGGGAAGAAGAGATTCTGCGTAGGAAGTTAATTCGTCAAAAAGGTAGGTGCCTCTTCCCCCCTCAAACGGATATGATTCATGCATGCTTTGATGGTATACTAATGTGTTCGTTGTTTTATTTGTTTAAGTTGTGATTTTTGTTTCGTTGCTTTTATTTGTTTAAGTTGTAAATTTTGTATATGTTGGAAAGCATGAGATATATTGTTTATGGCTGCTATGTGCGTGTATGTGTGTGAAATTGGTGGTATGATTGAATCGAAAACAAAATACCCTTAAAGAATTGGGGGAAAAAGGGAACTTTTACATTAGGATCCTTTAAAAAGTTGTATTTTGGCCTTATAATAGGTTCCTATAGACTGGAAATAGGAGAAAATGGGGGTCGGGATCGAAAAACAAATCACAGCGCGAGTTGTCATTGGTGGAGCAGCCATTAAACAAATAAATAAATAATTAAAGTAAGACGGAGAATAGGCCAGCCAACGGACCGGGTCGACTGGCCAGCGGGTCGGGCCGAAGGCGGCCCATTAACCTCTCAAAAAAAAATGTATCGGGTCTGGCGGACCAGACCAGGGAAATATAATTAAATACCAATAAAATTCAAATAAATTCAAAAAAAAAATATAAAAGGTTAAAATTAAATTATTTTTACTTAATTTCTAAAGTTTTGTAAATTTAAGTAATTAAAAATTAATAATAATAAATAGGATTAAGTAATGGAAACATAGGGGAAATTAGTAGAAAATTCTAGTAAATTAATACAAGCTAAGGAAAAATGAGGGGATACTAAATAACAACTTTTCAATGTTCTTAAAATTTACTAAACTATATATTGTGTGCCGGAGATGGTGAGGATGGGCGTACGGGCCCCAGACGATTAGTGTTGAGTGCCGGAGTTTGTGAGGATGGGCGCACGGGCCCCAGGCGATTTTGTTGTTGCATTCATGGCACGTGCATTGCATTGGAGTGGGCTGAGATGCACGGGTCTCAGACGCTCGAGTGGAGAGGATCATGGTGTACGGGCCATGGATACTTGGTTACGGTGGATCGTGGTGCACGGGCCACGGGCATCGGTTGGGGTGGATCGTGGTGCACGGGCCACGGGCATCCGCAAGGGTGGATTGTAGTGCACGGGCTACAGGCATCCAGCCAATCCCGGGATCATGCATTGCATATAGGTCTAGGGCATATTGCATGACATGATTCTTGTTGCGTGTGACACGTTAATTGAGCATGCATCACGTACTTGCGCATTTTTATGTGGAGTGCTTTACTTACCGCATTTACTTTATCTTATGCATGTTATCTTATATGTATGTGCTATATGTTATATCATGTTTATGTGCTATGTGGCTATATCATTTCGGTATGTACGTTTTGTATTTGTTTGAGGCGGACATCTACTGGGTGATTTCTGTCACTCACCCCTACTTCCCAGGTGAACCGGATGAGGACTACGAGTATATCTTCGTTGAGGACGGGACAGACGTAGCAGAGTGGGCTGGTTGATAGCTGCATTCAGGTTACGAGGGGGCTCTGCAGCTGTTTGTGTTTACTTATACTTTGGGGATTTTTCACAGACTTCTTAGTACTTTTATTATTAGAATTTTTATTTAGTAATGTAATGATGATTATTGGAGTTTAATTTAAATTATGATTTACGTTTCCGCGAAAAAAATTTCTACGTCATTTCTGACATGTAAGAGATTGATTTGACGCCTTGTATTCTCCTTAGTGAGATACGGCGGGTGCACTGTTCCAGTTGCTAGGGCTCGGGAGCGGGGCGCTACAAGGAGCACTCAAAAACTGACTAAGTTGTTGCACCGTATACGTAATGTCTGGCCTTGTTATAGTCAAGTACAGCAGCCTTCCTATCAATCTTCTGTACATGGACACATCCTCTATCAACTTAGAATCATTATGGGCAAGTTTCAGGTTCTGCTCCATAGGACTTTTGGCCGGCTTGGATGCCAAGTAGCCTGACTGCTCCAGCAATTCTAATGCATACTTTCGTTGGCATATGAACACCCCCCCGCTGGGACCTAGCCACCTCTAAGCCCAGAAAATATTTTAGCTCACCCAGGTCTTTGATCTTAAAAGCACAATCTAAACTGCACTTAAGATCATCAATCAGGACTTGAGAACTACTAGCCACGACGATGTCATCAACGTATACGAGAAGTGCCAGAAAGGAACCTTGGTGTTGCTTAGTGAACAATGTATAATCGTGTTTGGACTGTGTATAACCTTGATTGATTAGAAAAGAAGTAAGCTTCTCATTCCATTGACGGCTGGCTTGCTTTAACCCATATAAAGACTTATTTAGTTTACAGACTGCTTGAGGAACAGATGTCAACAAACCTTCCGGCAAAGACATGTATATGTCTTCATTCAAGTCCCCATGTAAGAACGCGTTGTTAACATCAAGCTGATGCAAATGCCATCCCTTAAGAGATGCTAAGGCTAATAGAACTCTGACTGTCGTCATCTTTGCTACAGGAGAGAAGGTGTCTCCGTAATCCACTCCAGCTTGCTGTGTGTAGCCCTTTGCAACGAGCCTAGCCTTATAACGTTCAATGCTCCCGTCTGCTTTACGCTTGATCTTATAAACCCATTTGCACTCAATGGGTTTCTTGCCTGGGGGCAAAGACACTAGGTCCCAAGTGTGATTGGCATCCAACGCAGCCAACTCTGCGTCCATAGCCTTCCTCCAGTCTGCTGTGTGAACTGCTTGTTGATAAGACGTAGGTTCCATCTGCTGACTAACATTCAATACATAGGTCTTGTATCCTGGAGCCAAATGATCAAAGGTATGGACATGCTCAATTGGGTGGATGACAGATGGACAAGCAACTGGACAAGAAGTGGACTGTAATTGATGGCAGTAGTAGTCTTGAAGATATTTAGGTGGACATTTTTGTCTAAAAGGTCTAGCAGGGAGTTGATCTGTTGAGGACACATGTGATGGAGAGACATTGCTAAAAGACGGTAATTCTGATAGAAGTGTTGTGTCAGACGGATCAATGACTAATGGGATATCCAAAGTTATATTTGGTGTAGAGGTCCTCCCAGCATCAGCCTGGGAATGGCTGCTGACATGTGTGGAAGAAGAAGGGCTTGAAGCAAGGTCGCATGAAGGAGTTGAAGTTGGTGTTGAAGTTGGTGTTGGATGCTGACTTGAGGATGATGAAGGTAACAATGGTGAAAGATGAAGTGTGGAGGTATCAAACGGTGGATCAAAGGATGGAGAAGAAGAGTCATTTCCCTGTGGGGAGACATTTGGCACATACTGGTCACTGGCATAGGGAAAACGTGACTCGTGAAACTGAACATCTCTAGAGACTATAAGCTCCTTTGAGGACAAAGACTGTAGAATGAATCCTTTCTTGGTGCTGGATATCCCAAGAAAGACACACGGTACACCTCTAGGTGAAAACTTGTGTTTGGCAGGATCTTTGTTATGCGCATATGCCAAACAACCAAATACTCTCAAGTGCTGATACGGTGGAATCCTTTGAAAAAGAATCTGATATGGAGAATTATGACCAAGTATTGGAGTGGGTATGATGTTAATTAAGAAAACAGCATGACACACAGAGAAACCCCAATATGACAGAGGTAACTTTGCTTGAAATAACAAGGATCGGGCAACAGCTAAGATATGTTGATGCTTACGTTCTACAATGCCATTTTGCTGGGGTGTGTACACACAAGTGGTTTGATGTACAATGCCATGTTGTGAATAGAAATTTTTCATGGCAAACTCAGGACCATTGTCTGTCCTCAGAGTTTTAACTTGTTTGCCAAACTGATTTTTCACCAAGAAACAGAAGTTTTGAACAAGTTGTCTACATTCACTTTTGGAATTCATCAAGTAGATCCAAGTGTATCTACTACAATCATCAACAATTGTAAGGAAGAACCTCTGAGCATACATTGTGGGATGCCTATTTGGCCCCCAAATATCTACATGTATGAGATCAAAAGGAAATTTGGAAACAGAACTAGAAATAGGAAAAGGAAGCTTTTGCAAATTTGCCAAAGGGCAGATAGAGCAAGGAACTGGGAGTGGTCCTCCTATCACAGACGGATCTTGCTTGTGTATCTCTTGAATTCTTGGGCTTGAGGCATGCCCAAGTCTGCAATGCCATAATAGAGAGGGAGAAGGACGAGCTGAAGATGTCAAACACATGGAAGGTTGGTCAGGCACAGTACTTCCATGCAGATAGTAGAGTCCTTGGGATAAGCTAGCTGAACCAATCATCCTCTTGGACAATTGATCCTGAATCAAGCAAAACGAACCATGGAACTGAATGATTAAATTGGAATCCGTAACGAGCTTGCTAAGAGACAACAGATTATAACCAAAGGAGGGAACATAGAGGACATTATTTACTCGGAGCAGAGAGTTAACAGCCACAGTTCCTATATGAGTTGCAGGTACAGATTGATGGTTTGGGAGTTTGATCATGATGTGACTGACAGGCTTATAAGAAATGAATAAAGACATATGAGAGACAATATGATCAGTGGCACCAGAATCAAGAATCCATGTATTTAAAGCATTAGTCATAGGGTTACCTGACCCCTTATCAACTTTAGCAGACAGCACAACATTCTGAGAAGAAGCAGCAGGTTCAGCATCCTGATTGTCATCCTGCCTATTCAACCAATTCAGCAGCTTTTGATTTTGCTGGGGAGTGAGCATCAAAGACTGGCAGTTCATGACCTGCTGACCTGTGTGAGGCTTCTCAAACTGATAATCCACAGCCTCACTCATGTGTACTTGTGCCTTTGGTTTGAAACCAGGGGGAAAACCATGCAGTTTATAGCACCTATCTATGGTGTGTCCCGTCATCCCGCAGTGCGTACACACAAATTTCCTGTTACCTTCCACATGAGGTTTGCCATTCCCTCTCTTATACGCAGTATACTGCTGCTTACTTGCATAAGCATTTGCTACCAAACTTTCATTCTGCTGACCATCAGCCATTAAGGCTGCAACTCCACCATCAATACCTCCCAATCCAGTCTCTGCCATCACCTTCCTCTCAAACTTCAACGCCATGGCAAAGGTGGTGTTTATGTCAGGAAGAGGCGTCATCACAAAAACTTGCGATTTTACCGGATCAAAACTATCATTTAAACCTTTTATGAACTTAATCACATAATCACTCTCAACAAATCTCTGCATCTTAACAGTAATATCACACCTACAGCCTCTACAAACACAACAAGGTACTGGTCTAACCGCCATTAGTTCCTCCCATACTCCTTTCAGTTTCGTAAAATATTCATTAACACTCATCCCTTCCTGCTTAATACAATAAAATTTCTCAAGCAAATCTGACAACCTAAAAGGATCAGTGCTGCCATACCTTGATTTCAAGTCATTCCACACATCAAATGCGCTATCCAGCCACATTATGCTTTGAGAAATAGGACGAGAAACTGAATTCATAATCCACGACTGCACCATTGTATTCACTTGCCTCCAAACTGGAAATTGTGGATCAGTATTTGTTGGCTTAGGAATAGATCCATCAATGAAACCTATTTTATTCTTCACTACCAACGCCATTTCAAAAGCACGACTCCAGGTATGGTAATTATGTACGTCCAAGGGTGGTTGCGCTAAAACAGTTGCAGGACTGTCATTCGGGTGAAGAAAATATGGATTCTGCATAGAATTCTCCGTGGATTGGTTATGATTTCCTCTTTATCCGAACACCACATTCTGCAACGGACTATCCTCAATTTGGTTGTGATTTCCTCTTGATCCGAACACCACATTCTGCAACGGACTATCCTCAATTTGGTTGTGATTTCCTCTCGATCCCGAGGCAACATTTCCTTGAGACGCCATTCACAATCACAAATGTTCAACAATTTACAGCAACCTAACAACACAACGAAACCAATCAACACTCAAACAGATACTAGACATGACCTTGTACAGCAGCGGAAGATCACCGCTCTGATACCCTGTCAAAATTAAAGTAGAACAATCAAGCATAAGGACTCGCAACAAGGAGTGCGCACAAAGCTGAGAGAAAAAACGGTTATTGCTGCAAGGAAGCAATCAATCTTCCTTCTGTGTATTATTCGGTTATATGTAGCAGGACAACAACGAAGAAGAAGAATAGGATAGCGAAATTACTATATTGTCACTATTAACTAAACAGAAGCCTTCTTATTTAAAAAGGGTACAAAGGTAAAATCAGCCTATTCAAATAGCTCCCGCCACACGCTTCCTTCTCCAACCGAAACTAACCGCTGCAGCTACTTCCCCCCTTCGATGGTACACTCCAAACTCGTCACAACCAGGGCCAACCTTCTTGTTCAGCAGCTAGCTCTCAAGCCAATGACCTCAACCTTCATCCTTCACAGCACACAGATCAAGCTTCTTCATCCCTCTCATCTGATTGGCCCAGAACACTCTTCGACTCCATCCTTCTCTGCTGATCAATCCACTTTTCTAATCCACAATCTTCAACACGTACATCCGACCCCCCATCCCCCGCTATAGGCAGGAGCCTCTGAGGCAATGGGTAATGTTGTTGAGTATTTCCATTTTCAATAAAGTCAAGAACACACTTTTCATTAACTCAGGAATATGATGGAATAAAGCAAAATGAGTCACTAAATTGGCTACGCTTCTAATATTTTGAAGTAGCAGTTGATCGACACAGTTTGACCCATCATTATGGATCATCAGTTTGTTAGAGTTTCTAACACATGAGTATGCTTGCGTACATCCGACCCCACATTATCCCGCCATAAGAGGGAGCCTCTAAAGCAATGAGTAATGTTGTTGTTATATATAAACAAATAAGGAAGACTGTCAAGTAAGTACTGTTATTTTTGTAATAAGATATAAACAAGTAAGACACATCAGCAAAGTAGTAGTAGCGTTTGAAAAGGAGGATCGCGATCATTTTGTTCTTACCAGGTTTCGGCTCGAAGCTCTGACCACTGAAAGCACATTGCTCTGAATTGAACACAGGCAAACTAAACATGGTGCTTTTCTCTGCAGCTTCTCTTAGCTGCATCCACCTCCTCCTCATATTGTCATAACCGAACTCGAAGAAGTTCTCTGTTTCCTCATAACCATGTTCAGGATCAATACTATCCACCACAGCGTGTAATATCTTTGCTGCACGTTGCTGTGAATCCTTTGACACGCCTATGGTGTTCAGCTCGATAAATTTCGTCATCCTCTTGGCAATTTCTCGATCCTTAACCAGAGCCCAACTGCAAACACAAGGATAAAGCATTGTTAAGAGAAATGGATAAACAAAAGGACATGATTTGTTACTTCTTGGAATTAGATTTTTACCCGATTCGAGTACCAGCATGGCCAGTGCTTTTGGAGACTGTAAAAAGCATGATGTCATGGTCTGCAGGGAATGAAATTGGAGTGTACTGAGGCCAGTAGTAAGCCAAGTCATGAACCAATACGCCATTCCCATTGACTACAGCTTCTCTAGATGATCCGTCCGGGTTGTTCGGAGAAGTCACAAGCTCAATGTAGGGCTTCTCCTTGTTAAATTTGTTAGCATCCCCACCCCATTTGTAGAGTCCAGACTTCAAGAAGTCTGTGATCAATGGGTATGACTGCAAGTAATCCAAAATTGCATAAGCCCACCAGAAAGATTGATCACAAACTATACTAGAGACATGTATGCATATATAGGCTGTGTATTGGAACCACTATTGAATGGGATGCTAATGGTACTATATTGTAAGTCATTTCTAAGTTTCTTCAATTATAACATGAGAGGAAAACCAATAGCGAATGTACTAACCGAATAGAATGGAGCTGCGGACACCACATTCATCTGTTCGGAAGCATTGGTTGGGGAGAGAGCATATAGAACAGCCTGAAAAAGTTGCGTAGAGCCAGTTCCTACGACAATATGATGCCCTTCTGTGACAGCATTTCCCACAAGTTTGTGCAACCTCAGAGTTGCTTTTGCAAATTCAGGCTCCAAGAACCAGCAAAGATTTGTGGCATCAGAGAAGTAACTGATTGATTGCCAACCAGATATCACGACTGTTGTTCTGTCTCCTGTCTTTTGCCAATACCTCTCGTACATTGTTGGATCTCCACTGGAAAGAAGTTTGTCCAGGCAAAAACACGAAGATTAAGATTTGCGAACTTAATCTACCAAATTGATTAATATGGCTTCTACAACAACAACAAGCATACTCAGTATATCCCAACGAAAACAACAGCTACTGCTAGGATATGAGGAGGGTGGGAGAAAGGCAAACAATACCTCCATCCTAAAAAAACAGAGAGTTTGCTTACAGTGAGACCACAACTCTATATGATTAATATGGCTTCTAATAGAAGAAAATTAAATTATGCAGTATGATGCACTGAAAGTGGTAGTTACAATATCAAAAAAGTCCTGTTGCATTATACATATGAATCCCATTGTTGTTTTCGACATGAGAACAAGTCTGACCTTTATGTTAAAAAGAATGTAGTTATTTGATCGTGCTATAGAGAATCTGATAAGATCTTCAGCATTTTGATGACCAAAAGTAGGTGAAGAAACGACCAAATTCAATCTTGAGTCCTGCAGGTTGTTGAAATTTGAGCCTTACCTCCACTCAAAACCTTGGTAATAATGTGGGATAATATTCTCAACATCTACTCTTATGTGGCAACGTGGCTTGACATATACACGCGTCTTAGAACCCTCCCTAAATCACAAATAACCCATATTTTTTTTTCTGAAAGTAGCAAATGTGGGACTATTCTCAATACCCGCCCTCATGTGGCAACATGACTTGATATATACACGTGTCTTAGAATCCGCCCCCAATCACAAACTCCAAGACATGCATGAATGTCTGGAATTGGATGGGGAGAAACAATAAATGGCCAGCCATGTACCAGACAAGGTGTAAGACCACAATTTTAAGCTGTCTCTGATACCACGCCGAAAGTTGGGCTTACATGGGTGAAGCTCAAATCTACTCAAAACGTTATAATGTATATTTTTTTCCCCTCAAAGTAGCCAATCTAGGACAATATTCTCAATATAGATAAAACTTTTCACTAACGTCTTGTGAAATTACTGTAACCATTATTCCTCATTTGCGTTTATTTATAGGTTACAGTATAGAGATGAACTCCAATGCAAAAGCGATAGAATTTTAAAAATAAATAATAAAAAAAATTGATGGCAATAGCTTTTTCCATTTCACGACTTCTCTTTTAAATGGTATATTTCCATAAATCATATTTGAAAGTTTTCCTTTAAATGTATCAGATGTCTCTGTAATTTTATCAAAATAACGATAATAGTGACAAATAATAGAAAAAGCTAATCACGAAAATTGTTTCACATACAAAGTCCTATTGGATACAACCCCTAACAACATAGTCAAAATAGTTTGATTTCTGATATTATATTCAAGTCAAACTACCACTATCTACTATTTATTTTCTTTCCTATTTTTATAAAGAAACAACATGGGGCAAGTGTACAGTTAGTCCTACCACTGACCAAAATATTGAATAAAGGACGGAGAGAAAGGTATGGAAGCCAAGGATTTGGGGTCCAGTCAAATTAAAGTGCCAAATGATTGGGTGGGGATGCCTAGTTACCATCATAACCAAATTCATTCTTCATAACAATATAAGTCCTCAACACGCCCCTAGGGTATAGTCCAGTTGGTAGTCGAGTTGGTATTGGTCAAGAGTTCGATTCCAAGAACATGCACAGTGTGGATGTTCCTCTGCTGATAGGCCGAAGGCCTGGTTTGCGAGGGGACACCCTGTGTCGGTAACTACGTAAGATTTCACCCAATCTAGAAGACTGCTGGGCTCCTAATTTGCATCCTCCACGCATGCTCCTTGAAGCTGGGACGATATAAGCTCCGGGATGAGATATTTCACCTTTTGCTCCAAAAATCCTCAACACAAATCACAATCCTCACTCGTCCAATCCACAAATAGTGCATACACTTAGCTTTGGACCGTTGGTTCACTACGTCTAACCATTGCTTTATAATGACTTATTTTGGAATAAAAAGTTAGTTCAATTGATAGGATAATCAGGTTCATGAAACATCAAAGAAGTAAAAAGTCAGGCACTATATATCAACTTTGCTTGTCTGCAAATGATATCATAAAGTGTAAATTCACAATCTTTTGGGAACTCTTAAACTTTTGCCACATGCATGCATATGTATAGAAAAAAAGAAGTGTCTACATGACGTAATTCAACTGGTACTCAGTTGATATATTGCATTACAAGAGATCTTCGGTTCGCCTCTTGGCAGATGCAGTGTCAGTGTTAGAATTCTGCCGTCAGCTTCTTATACTAAAGCATTGTTTGGACTTGACATCTAATTGGTACCAAGTAAGGACCTCACACCTAGAAGACCGTTAAACAAACCTAATTTAAGTTTTCCACAAAGCATTTTGGGACTGGATATGGTGGAGACCAGGATATGAATTTTTCTACTTAAAAAATATAGAAAGCCAGAAAAGTACCACAAAAAGTGCACCCATTTATAAGGAGATTGCACATATATGCTCCATATATATTGCGTTTAATGAGTCACATTCGCACATCAACACATGCAACATGTGCATATACATGCACTATGGTTCGGGATAGGATCCCTTCACCGCAAAAGAGGTGCGGTGAACTTGGTATGGATATGCGTCCACATTGTTCTCACAATTCCTATATTATTTTTTTTATGCTACTATTAAGTGGAGATATACCATTATAGAAGTATAGAGTACACATATATGCATAAAATTTTACCCAAGACCGCTGATCTTGGGCTCAGACCAAGTGTCGTTGGCTGGCGATTGCTATACTAAGATGACAAGTTGGATGCATTTATTATATCCCTAGTATATTTGTGTACATGCTTCCAGTTGGTACTCGAATTGAGACTTGCTTCAAGAGGTCAAAAGTTCGATTCTAAGGACACGTACAATGAGGGTGTTCTACTACTGCTAGGCCGAAGGCTTGGTTTGCAGGGGCACCTTGTGTGGGTCACTGCGTAAGTCTTCACCCAATCTAGGAGGCTGTTGGCCTCTTGATTTTCATCCTCCACAATACTCCTTGGAGCTGAGGCGGTGGAGGCATAGGACGAGGGATTTCGTCTTTTGCTCCAAGTATATTTGCGTACATGCTTGAAGTGGTACAGATAATACTATAATAGTTACATACTCGTTGGGTTCCAACACAAGATGTCCCCCCGAAAACTAGGCATTCGGCCTAGCAGCAGTGGAACACCCACACTCTACGTGTCCCTGAAATCGAACTTTTGACCTCTTGGAAAAATCTCAACTCGAGTACCAAGTGAGTTATGCATAAAGATGAAAAATATTTAGCCCATGTTTGAGCTAATGGAGTTCACTTGATGGGATTGGTTATAAAGAGTTGAAGACAAAAGCCACGTGTCATCTTTGTATTTGTCCTACCCTTTCTGCAGAGAGTGATCGATAGCCATCTATTCAAGAAGATCTACGGATCCGATTAATCTCTACGAAGTCATACAAGGGCGGACTTGTTTCTCGAATATATAACTATTCCAAAAAGGGTTTGTATTTGTTATTGGACTAAAATTATTGTTAATAGCTCGTCCATGATAATGAGCGGTCACCAGGATCCCCTCACCGCAAGGGGGTGCGGTGACGCGTGACCACGCGACATGTGGCAGCAAGTGGGGTTAGTGAGACTAGATGCAGGTGACCCTCATCTAGCCTCACCACCCACCCTTGCTGCCACGTGTCGCGCGGTCATAAAGGGGTGAGAAAAATGAGGATGAGGAGATCCCAACCCGTCACCAGAACTCGAGGTTTCTCATGGCCCATGTGTTATTAGAAGCTAAGACAATATGATTTAAGTCGAAAATTTGACAACTCGAGACACGAAAAAGAAAATCATTGTGTTTTTGCCCTAAAACAAAACTCGTACTGATATGAACACAAAGAAAATCGCAAGATGTACCATACGACACAGGAAACCGGCCGAAACCAATCTAGTTCACTTAACATTAGTATGGGGGCGAGGAAATTCCAACCGTGATAAAACAAAAAGGCTGTTTCTTATTCATCCCCTCTTCTTTTCTTTTCTAAAGAATTACAAAAACATTATCTCATTGCCTTAGAGAATCCTGCCTACTCTAGGGGTCGGATATACGCAACTATACTCATATGTTAGAAACACATAGGTTGTTTCCCGATGACCCATAACGATTGGTCAAACTATGTCGATCAATTGCTACTCCACAATGTATCAAATGCAGCCAACTACTCCACAATGTAGAAAACGCAACCAATTTAGTTAGTCATTCTACTCTATTTCATCATATTCTAAAGTAAAGGAATAATGTGGTCTTGACTCCATTAAAAATAAACACTCTTTTCTAAAAGATTAAAAGTTAAAGCTAAAAACAAATGTTTGGTGCAGAGAGAAGAACTCAGTTGATATTTGGTAGAAACATCGAAACTAGAAATACCAGTTTTGAACTATGATATTGCAATTAAAATGACTCAAGTTCGAACCAGGACACACGCAGCGTGAGTGCAATAATAATATTTGACCAATAATGACTTACACAATGCCATCCGACCCAATTGTTTTAAAAATTTGCTGATCTAGTTTGAAATGTAGTAAAAATATTATCAATCTATAAAGCCTCTGAATTACTAATTTTCATCTTTCGGAAAGTTTTCTGAAGCTGGGATAGAGAGAACTCCACAATCATAGTATCACTATTTTCTTGGGTTGGGATCACACTTTTTTCACCCCTTTGTGACCACGCGACACATGGCAGCAATAAGGAGTGGTGAGGCTAGATGCGGGTGACTCTCATCTAGCCTCACCACCCCTCTTTGCTGCCACGTGTCGCGCGGTCACGCGTCAGCGCACCCCATTTGCAGTGAAGGGATCCTATCCCTATTTTCTCACTAGAAAAAGCCATATTTTTTGGCACAATAACCTAGAGAACATCGAAATTCCAATTTTCACAGGCTGCAAAGACCTGTCTTTGTCTCTGGAGTGGAAACTGACATAAAGTGTGCCACTCACTGCACGTTAGGGAATCCCACGAGTCATCACTCTGGGAGCCTCACTTCACCTATCGAGGAGTTATAAGAATAATACTTCCAATTCACCCCAAAAAAATAATAATGATAAATTCCGAACCATAAGGATTCCACCGTCTCCTCTTTTATAAGAAATATAAGGCCATCTTCAACCACAAACACCAAATTTTGCACCAAATCACCTATTTGGTGCAATGAACAGTAAAAAGTACTCCAACCACAAACACCAAATCCAACACCAAATAAGAATGTTCCTTAAAGATTCTTCTATCATTCTATTTTTAATTCATTATTATAAATAATTTAATATAAATTTAACATTCATATAAATTTAATGTAAGATGATGAATTAAAAATTTATAAAAATCTTAACGTGTTGGAGTTGAAATAACGAAATTAACGAAATTAACGAAATTAAAATTTTTATAACGTAATTAGCGAAATTAAAAATTTTATAACGAAATTAACAAAATTAAAATTATTATAACGAAATTAAAATTAAATTAATATGATTAAAATGATGATGTGGAGGATGAATAGTGATTTGGTACAATGAATAGTCTTGCACCTATTTGGTGCAACACTATTCATTTTCACCAAATTGGTGCATGATTTGGTGCTTGGTTGGAGTGGTATTTTGCACCAAATAAGTGATTTGGTGCTTCCATTGGAGATAACCTAAATCATAATTTGTACCTTACTATATAACCTTATCTCCCACTCGAACTTGTATATTTCTGTAGGGACTATACCCTATGACCATAATCTCTTCATTTATGTTTTTATATGACTTCCAGACAACTTTAAAAAAAATTGTTTAATGGATAAAATATAATGACCATCTATCTGCCGATATCTCAGTAGTTTAAACTACTTGGGAATTTCAGGATATTGCACTTACCTTAGTGAGCACACATCGTAATTATGATAAACACACGACACGAAAACACGACTCAAACCTTACATGCTCCTCGCAAGTATGAGTATAGTCTTGGCGGGTTTCGGATAAAAATCGGGTAAGACCTGAAACTTACTCGCTAAGAGTGAGTCGTGTCCAGGTACATCCCCAGGTTACCTATCTATACCCACCATACCCGATTTTTTAAAATATATTTTAAATATAAATTATAAATTATTAAAATAAAATTATAAAATAAAAAAACTCCTAAAACCTAAAAACATAATTCCTGATTCTAATTTCCCATTCCTTTCCTTCTTACCTTCTGCAATTACCCCCTGCTGCGCCTACTCATCATTCTCTATTTCTCCTCTCTTCACTCACTCTTCACTATTCTCCGTTCACTTATAGTTTTATGTTATAATTTCGTCTTAAAAAACATTATTATTCTTTTGGTTATAGTAATGTTCTTCATAAATATTACATCAAGTCATGGATAAAAATAGTATATGATGTTTGATGTACGCCTGTACACGAAACCTAAAAATACCTGAAAAATATACGAAATGGATCTGAAATATTTGTATTTATTAAGTTTATGGGTATACCTGATACACGACACAAAACCTGACATGTACAGGTTTGAGTATATACTTTCGTACACGCGAAGCAAACATGTAAGGTATGAGCCTGGTACTTTGATACCTGAAACCCGAAAAATACGAAACACGAAACAATGACCTGTTTGTCACCCTTAATCATAACCTTGTATACATCTTTGATTTAATTTACCATTTATGTAGGAAACACAACTACGTAAACAAAGAGACTGTGTGTGACCAAGTGTCTATCACATTATCGGCCACACTACACATATATGTTTCCGACCAAAGAATATATACATATATATACACACACTGTTTGCATATATGTGTATTTGTATTTGAGCTGGCATGTTTGCATAGGCATATGTATCCAGGCAAAGGGGGAAAAAACAATATAACGAGTTTATAACTAGTCAAGGAAAAACTTACTGGTCAAGATCAATAACGTCTCCATCATCATGAGCTCTACCAGAAAGGGAAGAAACCTTCTTCTCCGGACGGGATATTTCCATTGTATTGCCTTCTGATTTCGGAGGTTTATGGCCGAGTTTCTCATCAACATAGCAAAATTCTCCCACCCTTTTGCTCTCATCAACCAAAAGTCTTGAAATCAAAGCAACATTCAATGCCAAAGACATCACCAGAAGGTTCTTCATGGACACCATTTTCACCATACTTTTTTCCTTCTTCATCCTCCCAAACCCAATGAGTTTTCAATTGCAGTTTTATTTAAAGGGATTTTTTTCCTTTGCTAGAAAAAAGTGTGGGAATTATATGGAGAGAAGAATTGTTTTGGCTAGATAGAAGAAGAAGGAAGTGAGATACTTGAGAATTTCTTGAGAGAAGAGAAAGGAGATTTTTAGTATCCCTGAGAATCGTGGGTCTGAGAAACAAAAATCTTGCAGGAAGATGCAGTTTGAACTGAACACCTCTTCTATATCTATACAACAACAACATTACTTTATTATCTTAGAGTCTTATCTTAGACAACATTACTTTATTATCTTAGAGTCTTATCTTAGAGTATCTCACCTATGACAGAATATAGAAGTTCGGATATATACAACAATATACATGTATTAAAAACACACAGATGTTGTTTTTCAGTGACCCATAATAAAAATTGCATCAACTTGTATCGATCAATTTCTATTTCACAATATAGGAATCGCAGTCAATTTAGTTAGTTATTTTATTTTATTCCATCATATTTCAAAATCAAAAGAGTCAGCGAAGTCAATTTAGTGAGTCATTTTGTTTTATTCCATCATATTCTAAAATCAAAAAAGAGTGTTTCGTTGATTTCATTGAAAATAGAATTACCTCTTCTATATCTCTATATATATTAATTTATTTAGCTTAGAACAACAGTTTATTTTGGTATCTGTGAAAGATAAAAAGTTGTTTATATGGAAGTGCGAGAAAATATTAAAAGAAAAATAAGGGCAATGAAGAATCAAATATGGCTTTTGCTGATTCTCTACTTTTTGCATAATATACAAGTAAGGTACAAAAGCAGTTCTTTTATACACTAACCATGATGTTTTTTATATTGTGTTTTCAGACAATTTTTGCAGTCCTTTTTATATTTTTATACCAGCGATTTTGCTTTATTATCTTTTTCAATTATCAAGTTGCTCAGCTTTTTACATCATCTTAAAAATATTATCATAATTATTATTTTTCCATAGTTTAAGAATACTTATATAAAAAAAAACCAACTATGGTCATATATTTAGGACGGAAAGAACCGTATTTCTGAACTCATATTGTTTATACTTTGATGCTTGTGTACTGGTACAAAGCATATGAACCGCTAGTTAAAAAGAAGGAAAAGAAAAAAAAAAGTTGGATATATTGATGTTGTAACATACACTTAATAGAGAATTCATATTGGTTTTCTCCTATGAGATACATGTTGGAGGAAAATTTATAAATGGGTTTGTCCAAAGTTAGTGAGCAACATACTTTGAGCTTAATTAATATTAGTTTTCGTTAATCAAAAAATGAAAACTAACACATCCAGCAAACTACGTAAATTTTATGTTATTTACGGTTCTCTTTTGTTGCACATTTTCGATTTCCATCACACAATGAAGCTATACTAATACAACATCAAAGTATATAACAAAATAAAATAAAATAAAATAAAATCATTTCATTTCATTCCATCATGTTTCTAAAGCCAAAATCACAATATACGATGCCCAAAAGAAATCACAATATACAAAATCTCAAGTTTTCAAAACCCCAAATAACAATATACAGAATCTCAAGTTTCTAAAACCAAAATCACAATATTCAAAATCCCAAGTTTCTAAAACCAGAAAGTATTTACAAAATCTGAAGTCTATCATGGCATGATAGTTTCTCATATCACCTTCTGTCCAATCACAAAAGGTAGGTTAATTTGCTACATGACTTCTCCAAGATTAACCTTGTTTCCCTTTTCACCATGTCCTTAGGCAACTCTAAGGTTCACTTGCACATGCATGAAACATGATGGTTATAAGTATATGTCCTTTCGCATGATCTTGGAGTAAAAAGGTGAAATTCCTCACCTCGGGGTTTCCATTGTCTCAGCCTTAAAGAGCATGTGTGGAGGATGCAAATTAGGAACTCAACGGTCTCCTAGATTAGATGAGATCTTAGCAGTGACCTGCACAAGGTGTCCCCCGCAAACCAGGTCTTCAGCTTTGCAGCAGAGGAACACCCGCATTATACATGTCCTTAGAATTGAACTCTTGACCTCTTGGAACAAATTCCAACCCGAAAACTAACTGAATTATGCCATGGAGGGCTCCTTTCGCTTGATCTACTATTGCATCATGAGGTTCACCTTGATATCCAGTGTCAATAGACTTCTGAAGCTGAGCTAATGGGAAGCAAATAACAGATTTTGATCACACAAACAAAAAGCAAATGTTCTATCTTGGATGACTTATTCATTAGACATGATCATGTATCCAGTGCCATTTTGGATAACTTACTCATATCACAATTAATAAAGAAACATGTGATCGCATTTTATGTGGTGGTATCAAGAAAAGCCTCCTCATTCATCTGATGGGGAGTGTTCTAGAAAATGTCTCCATAACCATATTTACATAGCCACTTTATCCTGTGTCTCAACTATGGTAACCTGGTGTTAAACAAAAATATAACAATAAAAAACGTTCTCAGTGCACTAGGCTCTGGCTTTTGCGTAGAGTCCGTAGAGGAACCGGATCGTTTCGCGATCTGATATACGCAGTCTTACCCTACGCTTTTGTGCAAAAAGCTGTTTCAGCGCCTTGAACCGGTAACATCAAGGTCACAAAAGACCAATCTTACCGGTTGCTCCAAGTCCCGCACTGAAACAAAAATATAGCAATATAGGAGGCTTTGAGTTTAAGTGCTTGAAGATAAGAAAAAAAAAATATGTAAACGGCTACAACGTGTAAAATTGAGCAAAGCTGCAACCATCTTATTTCTTATTTCTTATATTGATTATGGTATGATAAGTTTGTAAATTTTTTTGATGAAAAGATAAATATACGGTAGTCATATCACATATGCAAGTATCATTAAATAGAAATTTTTTTTAAAAAAAAAGATAAAATAACATTTTTGTCCATAACTTTGACCATTCATAGGCATTTTCTTATCTTAGTACATGAGTGATTTTTGTGATGTTTTTATCCATTAACGAAAGACTTTCTTTTCCTATAAGCTACTTCAAGTTCGAGGACCATTTTTCTCGTTTCATAATTGACCACTAACAACGACACAAAGGCTCATTCATGCGTAGTCGCTCATAGTCTTAGTTGATACTTCACAACTTTCTATTTTTCTTTCTTGCCTTGGGTTGGGAACTAATCCCGGAATTAGTGAATAACAACCACAACGACAACCTCAAGAACACACAATTGTAATGAATAATTGACAAAGAAAAGACTAAAACGAAGAACACAAGATTTAACGTGGGAAAACCCTCAAGGGGAGGAAAAACTCACGGCAGCGGCAAGCCAAGAAGTTCACTATCACCAACTCAATTTTTTTGGTTACAACTCACTGCTACTAGACCGGGGATTTTATAGCAAAGGGATCGGCTACAATTAAGGGATATGCCTTATACATCACAATCATACCATGAATAGGATTCTAATGGATATTCCTTATATAAAAGATAGACATGGAAGTTTCCATCTAAACAAGATTCGTATTAATCAAATATCCAATCAAGATATATCCAGTCCCGTGAATTTCTGATATATGGTCGAGCTGCAGCTCTGCTCGACCATCTGTCCAGCTCGGCACTTCCGTTTCTGGCACCAGCTCCCAACTTTAAGTCCTCGAGCTCGGCTGACTTCAGTTCCACCCGTCCCAACACCTTGTTGTTATCACAGAATAATTACTGGAATTCTTATTTTAGTAATTAGAGAAACCTTCGCTATTAAAACTACCCAAAAAAAAAAAAGAAACAGATAACAACATAATAACAAAGAGATTCTAACGGGTTTTAATAATAAAGGTCAATATGTTTATAGGAACCAACTAGGTTTTAATTTCCATCTCTTTTCTTTTATTAACGAGAAATTAAATTTGTGAACGTTTCAGAGTCAAAGCTCGTATGACTGCACAAATGTCCTTTAATACAATCAGAGACAAATTGAGAATTCCATTTGGAATTGTCAAACGCTCAACAAAGGGGATATGATCCTCTCACCACAAGGGGGTGCGGTGATGTGTGACCGTGAGACACGTGGCAGCAAGGAGGGGTGGTGAAGCTAGATGCAGGTGACCCTCATTTAACCTCATCACACTCTCTTGCTACCACGTGTCGCGTGATCACAAAGGGAGTGAGGAAAGTGGGGGTGAGGAGATTCCAACCCTCAAGAAAGAGCCTAGGTGTGAAGGGTTCAAATGCCTCTTTAACATGGGGTTTCTAAGGAGCTGACGAGATTTGGACCAATGATTTTAATGTAAGCGATAATCATATATCTTAAGTGTGACAATTGGACTGTATTTCTAGGGCTCTAGTACTTTGTCTTTGCTAGCGTATGCAAAAATATTTTTTTAAAAAAAATTGAAAAATATGATGTACTGAAATATAAAGGCTTGCAGGACCATTTGGAGAATGAAATGGTGAGGTATGGGTAACCAAGTGGAGGTAAGACGTTTGAGAGCTCAGTCATGTTAATCTCTTGGAGTAGTATTTATGACTTGTAAGTAGTTGCTGTTTTGCCTAGATCTTGTATCACTTGGACTTAGATTTTTGCATTTAAGGCCGGTCTATTTTTGTATGTGCAATGTTCTAATTCAAACACCACCTAAGATATGTTCGTAGTCAATGCTGGTCTATTTTCGCACCTAAACCTTAAATCAAAATGGTCCAAATGGTTGAAGAGGAAGCTCCTTGCCCTCAATTTCTGCACTCAGCCACAGGCTTTGTTAATTTCCACTAAAATATGGTCCACCTCCAAGATGTTGCCAGTCCCCCTATCGTGTATTTGATTTTAGCCTAACTGGTTTCGAGCAGTAGTTCTCGAAAGGAAGATCAGGGGTTCAATTCTTGTCAAAGGCAAGACCCTTTCCAACAAGTGCATAGTGTGTGAAATTCCTTGGCCTGTAAGCTTGGCTGCAGTGCTGCTAGCGGGCCGTTGAGTACCTGATTTATATCCCTACACTACCTTTGGGACTGGGTGTTGCAGGGACCCTTGGGGTTCAACCTTTATTTTAGCTTTACATGTTTCTTTTTGGGAGAATTCGGATATGAAATATTTTGTACAAAAGACAAAGTTAAAATGAAATTTTCTTTTAAAATCGTGTTCTAGTTTATGTAAAAAGGTATTGGATGGTAAGTGTTTTAGTGTAAAACATAAGAAAATTAGAAGTTATTTTAATAATATACTGTTTATAAAGTACCCAGATGGAAATCTTATATTGAATGACATAATGATTTTCTCCATTATACTCGAATAAGGATGTTTTCAAATAAAAAGAACTGAAATATATAATCTTTTATACGTCATAGTTCATCTTGTTTATTAATCATTACTTGTCATGTTTCCTTTTTTCAGTTTCTCTACACTAACAAAACATACGCATACCCAGTATATCCCAACAGTGTAATACATACTATGTAGTTTAATAGATTTACGTCGGCATATTAGGTGAATGTAATTATATATTAAAACTGCAACGAAATGAACTACACCTCGGCCTTCCAATCTTCCATCCAAAGAAATATAGTATAGAGACACATCTATTTTAATTTTAGTTTTAATTTTTACATGATGTAGAATAAACTGCCAGATAAGGTAGAAATGACACATTACAATAAAGTGAAAGACTTAGCAAGTCTATATATCTAAATGCAAACGTCTTGGTCTTGGAACCTCATCTCTATCCACCTGAATTACACTAACAACAACATTACTTATTGTCTTAGAAACTCCCGCTTATGACAATATATGGAGGTTGGATGTACGCAACCATACTCACTCTTCAGACCCTGTGTAAGTGCAGAAGTCTAGTGCACCGTGAACGTGATTTAGAATAATGCAAGTTTTTATGACAAAATCTTCTACCAAAAAAGAATAGTTGGATCTTAAACGCCGTTCATGGCCCAGCACTTCTACTTCTTTCTCTTCCAAAATATTGCCAACTTTTTAATATAATATAAATTATATCATGTTAAAAAATTAATCATGGAAATGTTTTTAGAAAAGTAATTATCCTTTGCTTTCCTTTTTCATTTTCATTCATTCTTTGACGGGCTAAGGAAATATGTCGATTTTAAGATCTGAAACAGCCTTTTTTGCCCTTAAAGTTGGTATTTTATATTTTGGGCCTTAAGAAATCATACCCTGCCTAAAAATCGATGACAAAATTTGAAAAAAGACTTTGGCCGACCCATTTTGCGGGTAGTAATTTTTCTCTACACAATCAAACAACAAAATTATCATCACATAATTTTTCAAAATACAAACTCCATTGTAATCCGAGTGCCTATGATATCACCTTTTTTTTTGCAAAATCTTTAGCAAAATTTTAAACTTAGATTTTCATGTGTATCAGGATAGCGGTGTATATGACATCAAGATCACAGCTTACATGAACAAAAAAACGACAACGTTTAAATTTTTCAGGAAGATCCAAACTTAGATTTTCATGTACAACGGGATTACAGTACACATGGAAATACTACAATTTTCAAAAGTATTGCTTTTTCTATCTTGTCCATCAATTAAGGGGATTTTTTTCAAAAAAGATAGAAATTTAAGATATGGTGCAAAATACTTTTCGACGCCTGTGTAAGGAACAAAATCTGGCTCATATGATGTATTTGGGGGAGATAGGATCACCTCACCGTAAGGAGGGTGCGGTGATGCGTGACCGCGCGACACGTGGCAGCAAGGAAGTGGTGAGGCTAGATGAGACTTACTGCTACGTGTCGCGTGATCACAAAGAGAGTGAGAAAAGTTGGGGTGAGGAGATCCCAACCCGTATTTGGGAGCCATTTACCCATGAAATTTCTCAAATTACAGAAAGGATCATTGAGGAAGATTAATTGGACTGACCTATTCCAGGATGATATCTTTTTTTTTTTCTTGTGTTGATGCAAGAAAAAGAAAAGCCTTATTTGTGGAATAACCAATGGCCCGCCCCATTAAGTGCATATCAGAAGTTATCAATACATTCTATTTTTGCCTACATATACTACAACAAAAATAACAACATTACCCCCGTTACTTTAGAGGTTTCCGCTTATGGCAGGATATAAGAGAGTCGGATGTACGCAACCATGACGATGTGTTAAAAACATACAAACGTTGTTTCCAAATGACTCATAATAAAAATTGTGTCAAGTTATGTCGATCAAATGATATTTCACAATATAAGAAACGTAGCAAATTTAGTGAGTCATTTTATTTTATTCTATCATATTCCAAAGTCAAAGAAGAGTCTGTCATTAACTTAATTGTAAATGAAAATCCCTACATATACATAATGTTTTTCCATTTTCCAGTTCAACACAATTTTTTCAAAGATATGTCAAGTCAAACATATCTCTCAAGTTCAGAGGTACAGCTCTTCACTTGTTAATTTTTCTTTCAAGAAGTTCTGGCTAAAAATGGAGATCGAAGTGCGTGTGCTTCTCCAAGACCAGTTAGACATATTAGAATTTTATTAATATGGATCTGTTAACTTTTTTTTTTAACAGAAAAGACACTTCTATTCCATCAATGAAAATTCACATGAATATATCAATTTATATATCTTCACTGTACATTATGGTCATATCACTAAGATTACACATATAAGTTCCTGCTCCATGACACACCACACTACTTCTCGATGAACTTGGCTTAGCTTGGTGGTGGCATATTCAAAGCACTTTCGTGCACAAGCTGATTTCCCCGGATAAAAATAGCGTTTCTGGTGCACTGTGCAGAGTTCAGGAAGGGACCGGATCGATTCGCGATCTGATGTAAGCTACCTTATTCCTACATATGCAATAAATTGTTTCTACAACAAGAATCTGTAACCTCAAAGTCACAAAACATCAACCTTATCAATTGGTCCAAGGCCCGAGCTCTTGATTTACCCAATACCATATACTAAACACTGCTTTTCAAAAGATATAACGCCATTCCATGGTAGTTGGACAGAGTCCAGGTAGCCGTCCCTTGTAACTGGAAAAAACGGGGCCATGCATCACGGTGAACCAGCGTCTTCCACACTGTGTGCTTGCCCAAGAATAATCTCTCAGCGCATGTAACCTATCGTCCTCTATGTATCCATATATTCTACTTTGACTGTAATCCTTTATATGCTACGGATGCAAGAAAGATCCAGTTGGAAGGCAATTATAGCAGATCTGTCCAAGAAATAAATTGAGTCGTGTCGGCCCCTTCATGGTCCAAATATTCTCCCACAAACGATTAGGCGGCTATAAAAAGGCCGAAACTTGAATCTTGTATACACTAGCAAAGAAAACCTCTCGGATGCAGTACTTTTACAACGAATGAGATCATCACCGCCATCACTTTGAATATTTGATGTCTCAAGCCCAGCCTTTAAGAGTGAAACTGAGCTTCCTTGTAAATGCAATGAGATGAAGAATGAAGGTGGATTGATATTTAAATAAATAAGAATAGCTTGGTTCATGACATAGATCGATCCATGTCTCAGTTATCGATCCATGTGGCTTGGAAATGAAGTTGAGTATTCTGTCGGACATATACCGATCACAAACGATCGATGTCACATAGATCGATGATTTCGATCGATCAATGTACCCTGAGTGCAAAGTTGAAGTATACTGTCTAACATAAATCGATCGATGCGACTTCGATTGATACATAGATCGATCAACGTATCGATGTGTCCAACAAATGTGTTTTTTCATCTAAAGTTACAACTTTTGCATCAAGAAACATATTCCAACCACCCAAGGACGGTTTGAACGTCTGAGATGAAGTTAAAATGACTATAAAAAGGCATGTTTAACACATTTCAAGATAATCTAATCCATTCTTTAAGATCAAGCATCCTAATTCGTCTTCCTACTCCAAAGCATTCTCAATTAAAAGTTCATTAAATTTCTATCCTTATTGCTGAGGATAAGAGATCACTTGACTGTTGTATCCTAGGAGGAAATTTGTCTACAACCATGCACCAACTAGTGGGGGCAAATATTCCTTACGAAAAGTGTATACATGCCTCAAGCCATCAAACTTACTCATACTACTCTTGTTCTTGCATCCATTTTTCTAACACTTCCAATATGACGCCAAAGAGCTGATATATTTTCATCTGCCTCTGCAACAGGTCACCATATATATTTGCCTCTCAATACTTGAACCCAACGCATGTTTGATCGAGTTAATACATATCATCCCAAATTGGTCAACATAGCTATGTTCATGCCCTGCAACCGTTTAATGCCCAACCCGTCTCTTGCTTTTGATTGGCAAATTTTCTCCCAAGAACAAAAGTGCATCTTACGGGTTTGTGCCGATTCTCCCTCAAATGAAACGGCCACAGAGATGTTGTCAATATCATCAAGAAGCCCAACAGATAATGGCACCGTTTGCATTGCAGATGTAGGCATCAATGAAATGACCTTTTGAACCAAAATACACCTTGCAGCTTGAGACAGAATTCTTGCTTTTCATGCATTCATTCTGGATCGTACCTTATCAACTTATTCCTTACAGGAGCTTATTCGAAATATCTTAACCTATTTTTCACTATATGTATGTTTTACTTTCTAGTCTTGTGTGCTTTTATCTCATTTGTTTTATACTCATAATGTAGTAATCTAATACACTATTTCTTTTATAAAAAAAAGTGTTACATGATGAGTTAAAAACTTATTGGTCTAAGCTTTTGACTTATCCTCCAAATCCAAGACGGCGTATCATTTTCCTCGAAGAAAGAAGGTAACTTTTAACAAATGCATGCACATCCTTGAGTCATTCCGCTACTAATCACCAAATTGAGAAAAATAAAAATATAAACAAAGTAAATCGCACCTCACGTAAAAGGTATTGATATGGTTAGCTTGTGAACTGCCCATCAGTCGATTATAGATTGAAATTTATTGAGTAAACTGTCATTAAATAATCGTTTTATTGGCTATGAAACACTATTTCACCCAAAAAAAACACACAAAAACAAAAAACAAAAAAATACTCATTGCTGTATAAAACTTATTGAAAATCCCTTAGTAGCTAGTCTACTATGGAAAAATAGCACGCAAGAATAGGTACCGTTCTTAGCTCATGCTGGCCATTAGGTGGTATCCCTCTAACTAATCCAATCGACTTGACCTAGCCTAGCTATGTCGGCACATAATTTTAATGGAATCTTGTTATATATTATTTAATCAAGGTCATGATGTTCTTTATATTAAATTCTCCATCTTTCTTTTTCTTTTTGGAATTATTAGACTTTTGTTCTTTAGGAAAAAGTTATTGTGCTTAAGAATATTGAGACAGCACTGCTTTTCAGCCACTCTCTTATAATTGTAGCTTTCTTGCAAGAAGGAAGGGGGAGGGGGGGGGGGGGGGTTAAAAAAAGCACCCTAACGAGTCGATTGCTCTGTGTTGATAGAAAAACAAGAATTGTGTGTAAATTTGCAGATCAAATTATAATGGTAAGAGTAGCACTTTTTTTTTCATAATGACTAGGGTTGGAGAACGGCCTTCCTATAAGATAGTCTCTAAAATAAAAAAAATAAATAAAATGCTACAATTCTAAAGGTGAGAATGAGCCTTTAAATTGCTGTTGTTAGATTGGTGCTCAAGAAATGTTAATTAGGATAAGATTTTTAACTAGATACTCTCAATACAATGAACAAAAGATATTAGAGTTAGTACATGTGTTTGACCTACTTTATCATATACTCCTTCCATTCTAAAAATATGGTCTAAGAGTTAACATTTTAAACATATTATGATATATATCATATTAAAAAAATCAATTGTAACAAGATTTTCTGGATGAAGAAAGTAGTAGAAATTAATTAATTGGTAGTAACTTTAGCCGTGTCTCCTGGAAGCAAACTCACTATCTCTTTTGGGATGGAGGTATTGTTTGCCTGTCTCTCACCCTCCCCAGACCCTAGCGATAGCTTTTGCTGTCGTTGGGATATACTGGGCATGATTGTTGTTGTTGTTTAGTCGTGGAAACAGCTTCTTGCACAAAGGTATGATAAGGCTGCGTATATTAGATCACGAAACGATCCGGCTCCTTTCTGAACTATGCACAAATACGGGAATCTAGTGCACCGAGAACATCTTTTAACTCTAGTCTATCATTAATGATTTAGAATTATTCTTAAATAGATCAAAACTTGATGTGTGATTATTTTCTTTATCAAATATCACATGACATGTGGCTGGTGCATGTAATCAATCAATCATACATAGTATATCCCAACGGTACCAAAAGCTATCGCTAGGGTTATGGAAGGATGAACGGCAGCCAAACAATACATCTATCCTTAAGAGATAGAGAGTTTGCTTCCGGCGAGACCCCGGCTCTGTATTACTGTGTATGTAATAGAGACCTTATAGTAGAGATTTTACCATTGACCTAGAATGCTTAGATTAATTGATTGGGCTATAACACGTGAGGAGATTCCCACACATGGGAATGATAGAAATAAACCACAAGTTTGGATCTTCAAAGATCGAAAAGTTACGTGTTTTTTTTATTGTTAAGCAAAAGACATTTACCTTTTGTCGAAATTGGCATTGTAAGCACTACACATTGCTGGATGCATCGATTCAGATATAGGAGAAATGATTACTGAGAGAAATACAAAGGAATTTTTTTTTGGCCACCAGGCATTTTAGGCCCGACCCTCGTGACCATCACATAGCTCATTTTTTGGTTGCTTGTTGCCTTGTTCTCATTCCATTGATTCTTTGTGACAAATTTAAATCAAGAATCAGTAAAATTGGGTAGTAATTTTAAGAAAGAATGACGTGTAGGTCCCTGGTTGTCAGTGGTCGGTGGAGAAGTTTAGATGAAGGCAGGCTTTCTTAGAGCAAAAGATCATTCTATCACTATGTAGGCCTCCACCAACACAGTTTCAAGAAGCAGCTCAGCGGCTTCCTAGATTAGGCGATGACTTATACAGCGACTCACACAAGGTGTTCTCCAGCAAATCAGGCATTCGGTCTAGCAGCACTAGAACACTCACACTGTGCGTGTCTCTGGAATTAAACTCTTGACCTCTTGAATCAAATCTCAACCCGATTATCAACTGAGCTATACTCTGGAGGCAAAACAGTGTTGGGTAAACTTTTTAAATTGATTAGCTCCACTGCAGTACGACCTCATAAGTCCTGAAACCCCCCTCCGGCTTGGCTTTACGGGTTATTATCCCTTGGCCCTACGCGTATGAGGGATTTTTTGGAGAGGCACAGTTCTACTAAACTACTGATAAGAGGACTCGAACACAGAAAATTAGTCAGCAATATAAAAGTCTTTATCACTAAGACAAATGCTCTTGATGAAGGAATGCTTTCTTACTCTAAGACCAAGACATACTATCATTCTCACTGAAGATTCACAATGGAATTTCCAGATTATCTATTAACAAAACATTGTAGTAGCGAAATTCGAATTTAAAACCTTATAAGTCGAAATAGACAAATTTTACCGGCTTAACCAACCCATGTAGGTGGATCCGCGCTTCTCTCATCATGCTGCATGCACAAAGACAATGTGTGTAGTATACACATAACAAACATATAGTTTATTTTAGTTTTAGTAATAGTATTATTACTTTCGTGTTTCCAACATCATACGTGAAGTAAACCTCTTTACTAAAAACAATGCACAAAATAACAATCCAAATCCAGACAAGATTCTCCTCTTGCCTTGTGAACAAATACAATACAAGGGACTTCTCAAAATCAAACCATATTTAGATGCTATGAACCACATATCGTACACATATATTATGAATAAAAATAACGTTTAGTCACTCGAAAAAGAGACCTTATAATCCCATATTGCTTCAAACTCCTGTCTGGGTGAAGGCCTCATTCGATGCACTGCACATTTATAATACTTTTTTCTATCGTAGTCAAACAAGATTTTGTGAAATATCAATTAAGACCAAAATTTTAAAGTATTTACCTTAATAGTTAGTCAAAATAGTAATTCACATCATTTAAGACCAGATTATAATAAATAATATCTAAAATACTTTAACAAGTTGATTTTAAATAGTATTTGACCGATTGGATATGAGAATACTTTCAGGTTTTTTTCCCTTCTATGAACATGCCGACCATTTAATCAACTGATTCCTAATTACAAATATAACATTTTCAGTGCCTTTCCCTCCCTTTATTCGAACTTTCAGTCTAAGTGTGATATACCAATTTAATATTACTAAAAATCCAGTTGGTCAAATGATCAAGGTTTGAAGATATAAAATTAAATAATGTTTTAAATCACTCTATTGTTCTTTTCCACACCTCGACTCAGAAGGCTGCGTCACAAGATTTCCTTCCACAACTACAAAGGCTGATATTGTATTTTCTTCGTCTAAAAAATATTGTCACAGTTGACTTGTCAATATAGTATAAATTATTATATTGACAAGTCAACTGTGACAATATTTTTGAAACAGAAAAATAGAATCTATTCTTACACGTAACCAAGTATCTGGCAGAGAACAAACAAATCAAGAAAAAGGAAACATCATGAGATGTTATATTCTGACCCCAAGTATCTTTACAAGTTACATAATTCTTATTTATTTGTAAGTTATGGCTTTGATCTCAAAGTAAATACTCGTTTTTAACGTAAACTTATAGCATTAATGCTTGGATAATATGGACTAACAAAGAAATAAGAAGTGTTTTTACACCATCGCCTTTCTCCTCATTGTTACCTTTCACTAACGATGCTTCATTAACGTTGTAATTTTCACATATAATTACAAGGTTTCATAATTTTCTCCTTAGTTTCAGTATAAGAAACTTTAGATTTTTTTTAATTACCGTGACTATACAATCATTTGAGCAGAAATTATATCTCCGTTAATAATCAATTTTTCATGATCACCCAATTAAAGAACAAACCTTAAATGCAGTACGTTTTCCAAATAGGACATAAACCTTCGACCATAATTTACCCCTGAGAAAAGTAAAAAATAATAAAAGGAAAAGAAAATAACAGATAGCAAGAAATAAGCACTAGCAAAGTAAGCTTTTTAAAACAGCTGGTACTAAATATTTCTCTTTTATTGATATGACTATTATATTAAAAAAAACTAAAATTCGCTTTCATTGGTTAGGTAGGTAATTATCATATTAATGACCCTGATTAGCTTTATTATGTAACTTGCCGGCAAAATGAGTGGAACTTAACAACTACGTTTTAGCTTCTCAATTGTCAAAAAGTTGGGGTTGAGAAATATAGATGTAGTTTTTTGTAGTCCAGTCTTATCATCAAATGACAGACTTTTTCTTCTTTTTTTTTCTCTTTAATTCACTGAAAAAACTTTAAGTTTTTATAAAGAAAAAAGAAAAGGAAAAGATTGCTAGACAGGTCAACATTAAGCACTAATCTTCCATAATTAATGAGTTGAATATGCGAGCACTTCATAGTTCTCCATAGGGGTGTTAACAAATCGAGCCGAGTCAAATACTATGTTTTTGAATTTGGATCGTTTAGTTAAACAAACTGTTTGGCTCGGCTAGTTTGATGTAACGAGCTTCAATATTTGTTTGAATTTGGCTCGAAAATACTATAACTCTTTAAACGAGCCAAACAATAATTGAACAGTATGGCTCGTTTTACTAAACGAATTTAATTACATGTTCGAACTTGACTCGTTTAAATAAAATCGACGAATGAACTCTAATCAAATATGGATCGAATTCAAACCGTTCGTGAAGTATAGTTAATAGGGCACACAAGCCAGGACACTATCACAGATTCACAGTTTGCCCTTTTCTAATTTTACTGTTGTCATTTGGTGGTGGGGTAGGAGGAAGAGGTAGAGGAAGGACCGATCAAGTTCATCTATTTTTATTTTATTTTATTATATGTGTATATATATATACACACACACACAAAAATATATTATCTGTATGATTTCTTGGTATACTTTTTGTTAGAAAATTTATGCTACCTTCAGCTGAACAGTTAAAATAAGTTACAGCCTATTAGGAATTCAGACTGACTTAATCGTAAAGGCCATTGTTTCTTAGTGACAACTTAAGTTCGAACCTTGTCTCTTTCCGTATGTTAAGTTTTTGTAAAAAAGTTACAATCTATTAATAACTGATGGCCGCTCGTTGTTTGGAGATAAGTAATTGACATCTTACTAGTTTTTCTATCTAATAACAACACATACCCAGTATATTACAACGATAGCAAAAGCTATCGTTGGAGTCTGAGGAGGGTAAAAGTCAGGCAAACAATATCTCCATCCCAAAGAATATAGAGTTTGCTTCTAATAAGACCTCATGCTCTATATGTACCTGTATAAAATGACACAATAATAAGAATATGATGTGATAGTGTGTTATTTAAGGGGTTTAGTAACAGATAAATAAATAAGAAATGGATCTATCTATTTTAAACACAATCATTCATCTGACATCACATTTTCTTTATTTGTAGTTTACTAATTAAAAAGGGACTGCTAAACGTAAGTAGTAATCCTTATACCATGATAAATTCATAGGAAAGGTTTCACTATGATTTTCAGGAAATTGAGAGAAACTTCTTTCTCTCATGTCTATATAATGCTCCAGCAACCATAATAACAATCATATCCAGTATATCTTAACGACGGCCAAAGCTATAGTTAGAGTCTGAGGAGGATGAACGGCATGCAAACAATACATCCATCCTAAGGGATAGAGAGTTTGTTTCCAGTGAGACCCCGACTCTACATGTCTATATAATGCAAAGGTAGTCAATTTCATGGATAAAAATACAGCATATATAAGTAAATAATCTTTTGGTTAATGCTGCTCCACCTAAACCGTTACACAATCACAAGTTTTCTTTCATATTTGGAAATGAAAAAGGCACAGAACATGGAGGACACATAATGGAGTTGGGATCTCCTCACCCCCACTTTTCTCACTTCTTTTGTGACCACGCGACACGTGGCAACAATGGAGGATGGTGAGGCTAGATGAGGGTCACATACATCTAGCATCTTCCATCTCCTTTGCTGTCACGTGTCGCGCGGTCACGCGTCACTGCATTCCCCTTACGGTGAGGGGATCTTATCCCCACAGAATGACCTTTAGTTTCTAAGCTTGATAATTTTTTGGGCATGCAGTGAAAGGAGCAATGAGTAAAAGTGGGTGGGTAATTGGGGGGGGGGGGTTCACATGTGCAAGAAGAAGAGAAGTGATTATGTGTTTGTGAAAATTACAGCATGTTAATGGAAGTTGCCCTCCAAATTGGGGACCAAGGGGGTCCAACAAGGGCACCCAAGTCACAACTCCAATGTTGAGGAGTCAACCTCAATGTTCTCTTTTAGTCCTTCAAACCTCCAACAATGGCCATCATTTTTCAATGCCACATAAAATGGAGAAAACATACATGGACCTCAAAAAGATTAAAGACACTTGAATGTCAATCGCATGCAACCAAAAAAGCAAGTAGGGAAAAGGACTTGTGTTCCTATGGAATTTCACTACTCATCTACTATTATCTAGGACAAAAGATTTCAACTCCTTCAAATAGGTAACTATTTGCTTTCTGGGCTTTTCAACATTACCTCATTGGCTTACAGACTCCTGTCTATGACGAGGTATGGGGGTTGGATGTACGCAATCATACTCATGTGCTAAAAACACACAGAGGTTGTTTTCAGATAACATATAATGAAAATTGTGTCAAACTGTGTCGATCAACAATTACTTCGTAATATAAAAGGTGCAGCCACTTGTGGTTTAGGATAATTTTCATAGAGGAAGGATTCAAATTTTGAAACTGAGAGATTTTTTTGTTAGGCCAAAGTAGTTACAAAGGGGGTCAAGTCTTTAGCTGGTTTGTCTAATCACTTTTCATAAATTAAACGACGGTAATTCAGTAAATGAGATGATTGACATATAAAAGGAAAATATAACACTAAGGTGAATATCTTTCACTCTTCATCCCAACTTAGGTAATTTTTATTTTTGTTTTTTCTTCTTGTAAGTATGCCAACTTATGTATAGTTCTTCTAAATGTAATATATTTTCATTTTTTCTTTATCGCTCTTGTTTACATTTCCACTATTAAATTTTATTTTAACTAATACAAAGAGGAGAAGAGAAAACGACAAACGTGCTACGTTCCGAGGCTGTAAGATACAAGGCATTCTTAGAGTTTGTAAATAGATTTAGAAGTTCTCTCTCTTTATTTAGAGAATTTCATCTCTTTTCATGGTTTTTATACAATATTACAATCATAATTCACCCAATACAACAACAACATTACTTTATTGGCTTAGAGGCTCTCGCTTATTGCAGGTATAGGAAGGTCGGATGTATGCAACCATACTTATGTATTAGAAATACGCAGAGATTGTTTCTCGATCATCCATAATGAAAATTGCGTCAAGTTGTGTCGATCAACTGCTACTTCAAACACACATCATTATAGTAATATAAAAGACATAAGTTGACATCCCAACGCACCATATGTTACACACGTAATCATTCCATATAGCAACTTAGCATCATGTAGTCACATATTCATCAAATCTTTCATAGAAAATCAACTTTAGAACACTTCCATTGTCTCATATTGATTTAGTCACATAAATATCAAAGAAAAATAGAAATTATAACCGATAGATCCATAATCTTTACTTAGATTATCAATTAAGTATTACGTTGAGAAAAGGTCACTCACAAAGTCCGTTCTCCTTTTCCTTTTAAGCCATAGGGTTTCAGTATTTTCTTTTTTTTTCTTTAATTCTTTTGATTGATATTTTAAATGTGAAACCAAGTTTATCCATTTATCTTTTTTTAATTAAATAGTATTTAAAGATGACCATTTTACTCCTCATAACAAGATTAATTTTCACTTTCGTTACATATCTTTTTATTATTATCATTATTTCTTTTCTGCGGTTTTTACAGTGGTGAGAATAGGAAAAGGTTGGTATGGGAGACAAAAGAGTTCGAGGGGGAGGACCTTCTATTATGGTTTGTCTACAGCCCACGTGTGACCGCAAATCCCACTTCACTGCAACCCCTTCCCTACCCCAAAAAAAAAAAAAAAGAATAAATCATTTTAATCTTCTATTAACTATCTACTTTTTGAGACACACATCGTTTTCGGTGTATTAAAATTCTGCGTTTATGCAGGTCCAGAGAGGGGTCGGATCGTTTGCGATCTGATGTACACAACTTTATTTCACACTTTATACAAGAGGCTATTTCTGTATCTCGAACTCGTGACCTTCAGATCAAATAACAGAAAATTTTTCAGTTGCTTCAAAACCTACCCTCGTAATATAAATATATATAATATATTACAAAAATCTGAAAATTTAACATAATATCAATGCTTTGAGTAATGTCATAAGAAGAGAGAGAGAGAGAAGCATATGTGGAGAGAAAGAGAAGAATCATTCACATATACCGGTCGCACTGTTTGTTGGCCTTGATTATAGGACTTTATCATCAATCCCATTGCTTGGTGATAAAGTAATAATCTTCCATTTTTTTTTATCTTTTAGTACAGCCATTAGTCAAACCGTAATCATATATCCTAATATATCATGTTTCTGACTAGTGAAAATTTTCTAAGGCGATTAGATTTTAAAAAATACTTTTATATGTGTCAAAAATGTAATCAACATGACATTATTTATCAATAAAAGAAACATTTCAAAAGGCAACTCGATAGCCAACAAAGGTTGGTTCAGTTGGCCCAGGACATAATCCAGTTGGTATTCGGATTGTGGATTGCCAACAAGAGGTCATGAGTTCGAATCCAGAGACACGCACAGTGTGGGTGTTCCTCTGCTGCCAGGCCAAAGGCCTAGTTTGTGGGCACCTTGTGTGGGTAACTATGTAAGATCTCACCCAATCTAGGAGGCCGCTGGACTCCTGATTTACATCTTCCACGCAGTTCCTTGGGGCTGAGGCAGTGGGGCCCTTTGTGTTGGGGTTCAACCTTTTTCCAACAAGGTTAGTTCAGTTGGTCTCAGAGCATAGTTCAGTTGGTACTTTGGTTTTGATTTACTCTTTGAAGTCAAGAGTTCTATTTTATGGACACGCACAGGGTAGGTGTTCCACTGCTGCTAGTCTGAAGGTCTGGTTTGCGGAGGGACACCTTGTGTGGTCACTGCGTAAGTCTTCACTCAACCTAAGAGGCTGCTGGGCTCCTGATTTGCATCCTCTACAATGCTTCTTGGGGTTGGGGCGGTGGGACCCTTAGGGCCAGGGAACGGCCTTTTACTCCAAGGTTGGTTCAGTTGAAAGGCATGTTTACTTCATTTTTAGGACTTGGATTCGAATCTTGTTGTCATTAATCCTTCTTTATTGACGATATGTAAATTCTAATGTAAGTCATCGATAAGACTTCTGATATGTTTTTTTCAGAAAAAAAGACGCGGAGTTACGTTACCAAAAGACGCAGAGTTAGGTTATTATGCTCCCATTGCATAGTCAAATTGGTATTCAGGTTGGGAATTGTCATTAAGTTTATGACACTTCTCTCTGATTATAAAAAAAAAGTGAAAAAAGAAAAAGAAATCCTCAAAGTACTTGAGCAAGTCATGAAATAATTGTCCATTAAATTCATGTAGAGATCATGAGATCAGAAATCTATCTTTCTGACAAATAAGTCCAAACCTTCCATTGGAATAAGTGGCTCACCAGTCACCACACAACTATTGGAGGAAAACAAAAGAAAAAAGGAAGGAAAATCCAGCAGAAGGTTCTATAAGTAGAGAGATTATATATATAGTGCATGGACTATAGAAAAGCTCATGAATATACATGGTTTTCCACCATTGCTGCAATCTTGCAATTCAAGTTTCTGAGTTTTGTCTTCATGAAATCCACCATTAAGTACTTAGCAGGCATTGCTGGCCCAAGTGGTTATGGATCAAAATCAACTGCTGATCAACTCACTCAAGATTTCCCTCTTCCTTCTCATCATCTTACTGCAATTATCACCGGTTAGTCTCATCCTATTATATCTAAGTATTCATCATTCCATTTAATTATGCTTATAAGTAGCAGTCAAGAACACACTCTTCCTTGACTTTGGAATATGATATAATAAAGCAAAATAACTCATTAAATTTGCTGTGCTTCTTATATTATGATGTAGCAGTTGATCGATATAGCTTGACGCATCATTATGGGTCATCGAAAAACAACATCTATGTTTTTCTAACACACGTGTATGTTTGCGTACATTGGATCCCCTGTATCCCACCATAGGTGGGAGCCTCTAAGGCAATGGGTTAATGTTGTTGTTGTAGTAGTAGTTAAGAAATCCCTTGAATAATATTTACCTTCTCTTTTGGTCTGCACCAACCTGCCTAGCTAGGATTAGATTTGCCTCTTCACACCTGAAAATTCTTGTGGCTTAAGTACAGGGCAGAACCCACTTTTTGGTTAAACTAATCAGCCACACTCTTTGCAATATTAAAAATCCTTCAAATCCCATGTGACTCAATCCACTACCATACACATGTAATCTGTTGAAATCTTTATTCTTGGATTCAATATATATATATATATATATATATATATATATATATATATATATATATATATATATATATATATATATATATATATATATAACTTAAGAAAGAGTATTTTTTGTAATGCTTTTTTTTTTTGACTTTGATGATTGAAGGGGCAACATCAGGGATTGGAGCAGAAACAGCAAGAGTGTTAGCAAAGAGGGGGGTAAGGATAATAATCCCAGCAAGAAACTTGAAGAAAGCTGCAATAGTGAAGGATAATATACAAAAGGAATGTCCAGATTCTGATATAACTGTGCTGGAAATAGACCTCAGCTCTTTTGCTTCTGTCAAAAGATTTTGTTCTCAGTTTCTTTCTCTTGGATTGCCTCTTCATATCCTCATGTAAGTCTCCATTTCCTTACATTTATATTGCTTTCTTTTTCTTCCATTTCTAATGTAGTCAAGAATAAACTCTTCTTTTACTTCGGAATATGATAGAATAAAGCAAAATAACTCAATAAATTAGATGCGCTTCTTATATTGTGAAGTAACAGTTGATCGACACATCTTGACGCAATTTTCATTATGGGTCATCGGGAAACAACCTCTATGTGTTTCTAACACATAGGTATAGTTGCATACATCCGACTCTTCCATACCTCGTCTTAGACTGGAGCGTCTAAGAAAATGTGTAATTTTTTGTTGTTGTTTAGGTTTGAATTTTTATTCAGTTGCAAGGTTTATGTGTATAGTTAGGACACTCAATATGCGATACATGTGAATACGTATGTCTTTATTTGATTAATCAAAATTTTAAATTTTGGTTATTAGAAACTAAGTAATGATAATAAAGGGTATACATCAAAAAAAATTTTATGATAGGTATACCTCTTTTCTTATTATAAGTGGTGATTTTTTATATGATACAAGTAAGAAAATTTTGAAATAATTGAGCAGAAACAATGCTGGGAAATTCTCACAAAAGTTGGAGTTCTCTGAAGACAAAATTGAGATGACTTTTGCCACAAATTACTTGGGTAATATTCTCATTCTCTAAAGTATTGTAGGTTTAATTAAATTTCTTGTAAATGTAAATAATTTGAAATTCAATTTTTGACAGGTCATTTTCTAATGACGGAAATTTTGTTGGAGAAAATGATAAATACAGCTGCAGAAACTGGAATTGAAGGAAGAATTGTGAATGTTTCTTCAGTTATTCACAATTGGGTTAGAAGAGATAATTTCTTCTTCTGCCAAATGCTGCACCCAAACAAGTAATGTATCATGTACTAAAAACTCCCTCCTAAGTTTTTCTTTTAATTTTTCTTATATCCATATCATCTTTAGTATTTTTTTTAAAAAAAAAACTTAATTTTGATCCCCAACTATCAGGGATATACCATATGTTTCACGTTACAAACTTTTGCATAGGATTTTATTAGTGAGTAATCAATTATTCAAATGCAAACAAATTAAAAATATGTCATATCAATTTAACCAAGTAGTTAACGTCAAATAGTAAGATTGATCACACACTTTTGTTTTACTCTTCTGTATGTCTTTTAGTCTTTGTCTACATGTAGAGCACATTAGGTTGTCGTCCTTCAACATTTGCATCTTTTTAATTACTAAACGTAGTGTGCGTATATGGATATACATATACATATACATATACATATATGTGTGTGTGTGCGCGCGCGCGCGTGTGTACGTGTTTGTGTCTATGAGTACACGTTTGTGTGTGTGTATATATTTAAACATATGTATTTATATATGTGTATTTATATCATGCACTTCTTTGTAAAAATATAAAAATATAAACGATGCTCTACGTAGGATGCTATATTCCAAAACTCCTACAACGTTCGAAATTCTACTATAAGACTTTTTTATTTTAGTTTTCCTATTGTACACTGAAATGTTTGACCCTATTATTTATGTATATACCAAAACTGTACCTAGCTACTATCGCTCTATATAAAATTTGAATTAATTACCGTTGTTATTTGACAAGCTCATAATAGCAGAATAAATTTGGTATAGGTGCTTGAGGTGGAATAGTTTTTTTCTCTTATTTCATAAAGGTAACAGTTTTTTTTAACTGTAATTGAAGATTTACATCATCAACTCAACTGAAGTAAAATTGACTTTTGTGCTTAGTATATACTCCTTCCATCTCAACTAGACATAATCTAAAGAAGTTAAACTATTCCAATCATTATTTTTATTCTACTCTTACTGTTTTGATTGAAGTAAACTAAGAAAACCATGTATGTAAAAAGGTGTTTGGTTTAAAGATAGAAATCGAAATCAAAATTAAAATGATAGACATCGAAATCGGTATAGGTAAGATAAGTAAACCAACGGTTATTTGGTATAAAAGCTAGAATGAACACTAGCCATTATAGTTGATTCTAGGAGTAGAATCAATCCATCAATAAGTGATGAAGGAGGGTATTGAAGATTCCTAAATATTCTTCTTCTATACCCATAAAAGTATTTCAATGTACCCCGAACAAACATCTTGAATGTAAATTATTTTAAATGATTCGCATTCCTTTTATTCTATATCGTCCAACCAGACGTCTCTTGAGTGTTAATAGTATGAAAACTTTTTATTACTAATTATTTTTATTTTTAGTAAGTTGACAATATTTTTAGAAGAGTGAAAAACTTTTGGAGTCATCAAACAAAATCCCTAACGAATCAAGCTCTTTCAGCACCAGTCACCATTGAAGGTTAAGAAATCGACAAGAGTACCGAATTTTGACCACACAAGTTGGCCAATGTGTTGGGCAATTGCCAATTACATTATTAGACTCCCACTTAAATAAAATCTAATCAATTTCGTTTTTTAAGAAATACAACAATTAAGGTAGCGGTCACAAGATACAGGCTTTTGAATTCAATCTTTACTGTATACCATAATTATTCACTCTCGAAGGCATGTCTTGAACTATAAATATGTGTTTGTGTATATTGAAAAACTCTTACATAAGTAACCATCTGCACATAAAATACATAACATGTAACCTCTTTTTTTTTTTTTTTTTTTTTTTTTT
>AP025073.1:27456869-27479209 GCA_036186865.1 Eustoma russellianum | reverse complement strand
CTTTTTTTTTTTTTTTTTTTTTTGCTATCTTAGTTATTGTTGTGACGATTTTAGCCTCCTGCATTGACGCTGCAGGAGTACGTCCAGCATCCTCTGTGTATAGAGCTTCTGCATGTCTTCCAATCTGACATGTTCTATTCTTGTATGCTTTAGCATGATAGTACATTTGGCCCTCAAACATTTTTGCAATTGCAAAACTGCTTTAATTTGTGTGGCAAATGACCACTTTCTTTGGCATTTTTTTGCAGCTATAATGGAACTCGTGCTTATGCTCAATCCAAACTCGCCAATATATTACATGCCAAGGAACTCTCAAGACAGCTCAAGGTCTTTTAGATATTTTGTCTTGTACTCATATTAGCACATCATATGCATATTATTATGTCATCCATACAGTTACATATAGAGCTAGGGGTTTCACTGAAAGCAAACAATCTATCCCTTGAGATGGAGGTATCGTTTGTCTGCCTCTCACCCTCCTCAGACCCTAGCAGTAGTTATTGCTGTCTTTGAGATATACTAAGTATGATTGTAGTTGTTGTCTTGTACTCCTATCATCTGCACATCGTTTCATGCCTCATATAGAATGATACAGAATATGCCTAGTGGTACCTGAGTAGACAGAAGGCATGACCAGATAAAGTAATAAAAGGACCACCAACAAGTGATTTTAGCTTTCACATAGACTTTCCCCTTTCCCCAATATAGAATGATAAGGACCAAAAATCATATTAAAAGTAAAAAAATACGAAAGGCATAGCTCAGAGAAAATGACAATTCAGATTTTGGCATATTCCATGATAGGCAGAAAGCAAGCTCCTTTCATCTCATTCATCCTGGATTCTAGCAGGAAAGGAAAGCAAATGTAACTATCAATGCGGTGCACCCAGGAATGGTCAAGACTGGAATCATCAGAGATCACAAAGGCCTTATCACAGGCATGCATTCCCAGCTCACTCCCATTTCACTTTCTTCAATAATCCCACATTTTATTCAATCCACAAAAAGCAGTAAAGAAAAGACACACACACGCAAACACATATATACACTCCACGACAAAACCCTCCAGCTAACAGCTATTGTCTGTTGCAATAATACAGATTCTATATACTTCATGGCATCAAAGTTACTCAAGTCTACATCACAGGTTTGTCCATAAAGATTAAAGGAGTGTGTCCCTTTACGTTTTAAGTAAAGAAAATATGATTCCACATGGACAAAATGATTTCTCTGACCTCATGTTTTTCTTGAATTTGTAATGGTTTTTGCAGGCTGCAGCTACCACATGTTATGTGGCACTTAGCCCAGAAACAGAAGGGGTGAGTGGGAAGTACTTTGCAGACTGCAATGAAAGTCATTGCTCATTACTTGCTAATGATGAGACTCAAGCACATAAGCTGTGGAAACATACTTCTCGTTTAATACACAGGCACTTAAGTAAACCAGCAGATTGATTGATACTTACTACTCCAAAGCATAGATACAGACTAGTGAATGTAAGTACTTAGGCACAGTATTTCTAATAGTGGAAGGCAGCCAGAGTGATTCATCTATTCTAATAAGTCCTCTTTCAGTAAAATCTGTCAATTGTATGGGAAACAAATCCCGGTTCAGTATGAAAAGCCCTAGCACCTGCTTATGAACAGACTTCAATGTCCAACTGTTGTTATACCAAGTGACACGCTTACTCCATAAATTGTTCAATTCATGAATACACGCGGGTACAAAAGGTTACTGCTTGATCATGACGGACGTGGGCTGAAATGCACACAAATCTAATCATCAAAGGAAGAAATTTGCCATGTACGCAAGAAACCAAACAGGATAGTTATATTAATAGAATTTGGCATATTCCATTGTCAAGTTTCAATGCTGGAAGAGTCAGATACATGCAGAAATACTAATTAATCTAAATTGAGATTTCAAGGGTGGACATCCTTAGTAGCTCCACACGAAAGAGATACTGCACAGAAGCCCAAATGGGATAAAAGGTGAAAAAAGGGGAGTAACGGAGGGAGGGGGGTTTGAAGCACATGCAAGGGTCACCTCTGATTTCAACAGAGATGTGAAACAAAGTTATCAGAAGAACCAAAGGTCTAAAGATAACAAACAATTACAAAACCAAATAGATGGTATCACACAATAAAATTGAATAAAACGAAATGTTCAGCTCAATAAAGTAGTTTCAACTTTCGGAAGCTAATCTGGCCAAGAGAAGCTTTGCTAATTTATCCAGCACCCTGAAGAATCAAAGAGTAAAAAAGTCATGTCATAATTCCAGCATGTATAGTTAGCAGAAAAACATAAAGGTAAACGACCTTCTAAGCATTATTCATGTCATTTCCCTTCTATGAATCGTCAAAAGCTAATGACAAAAGTAGTTCCAAAAGCTGAATTCTGATTTCAGATGTTGTGCTTGTTCAAGAATCGAATGCAAAAACAATAACTCAGCACATATCACCAGGCATTGCCTTGTAGAACCCTCCTTGATGAGGTTTATATACCAGCTTCACAAAGCCAGTAAAATATCGAGTGAACCTGGAAAGGTATATATGTCGGGGAAAAACAGCATTTCAGAAGTATTACTCCATTTTCAAGCAGAATGTACGGACTAGGGACTGGAAAGCAAAATTTTGATTATACTGCCACTTCGAATTAGAAAGCAAGGAATGCATGCCGCCAAAAAAATAAAAACATGTTTGCGGGATGATTCACTTATGTCACATAAAAGTATGAGCTCACGACTTAATCCGTGGCTATCTACAAAGTAATTACAGGACACTGACAAAAGAAAGGTATCCTGTTGACACTGTTGAATAATTACAGGACACTGACCAAAGAAGGGTATCGTGTTGACACTGTTGAATAATTACAGGACAATGACCAAAGATATCATAGTTTACCTATCTAATTCTGAGCAAACAAATTCAGCATGCAGCAGAGGAAAAAAACGAATGATTCAAACATAGCAGTGGAGAAAGAGAAAAAAAAAGTCATTTTCAACCTAGATTTGATGGAGAATCCTGGAAGTAGATTGGTCCACCGTTACTTTCTTCATAAATATATTCACATAAGAATTCCAAAAACCAAAACCATACAATTTTCAAGCTAATTATCACCTTCTGTATAAAGAAACTCAGGACACAAAACAAAGCCCGTGATCGTAAAAGTAAATCACATTTTACACTTTTATTCAGTCTATGCTTCAAATTCAAGTTAACAGGGAGTATCATATCAATCGAAGTGGAATTCAAATAAAACAGAACCTCATGAACAGGCAAAACGAAAATATTGCGAAGGGGCCATAGTCTAGCTCTACTTTACTTAGGATGAATAAGATTTGAGGGTGAAGACGAACTCCGCGTGACTGGGAGCGTCGCCTAGCAGCGGCTGCGACAACGGCAACGGCTAGTGGCTAAAGCGCGAGGTTGAAGAGGATAAAGCGGGGTGGCAGAAGCTTGATGATGGCCTTGGATGTCGATGGTAGTGGCTGCACTGCTAGAGACTAATCTGAGCTCACGGCAGCGAGTGGAGGTGGAATTATTTTTCCCAATTTTCCTGATACATTTTTGGTGGCCGGAGCGACGGGCGGTTATTTGGGCCGTCATGTTTGAAACTTACAATTGGGATATAGTCCTACATAATCAAACATGCAACTTAAAAATAGTTTAACATTAAATTATTTATATTATTTATTTGATGGTTTTTAATAATACATAAGTATCATTATGACAAAATAGTGTCTAAATAATTTGATGGTTAAACTACGTGTTCAAATTTGTATATTATTTTTGCTTATGTCTTGTACTTTTTATATGAAAAAAATTAGCGGTTATACAAGGTAATGATGAAATTTCTGAAGTTAGATTTATCATAAAACTCACTATCTAGACTATTCGTATTGATAATCGATTATATAAAATTTATAAGTTCTAATAATTTGTATCAAACTAATCTACGTATGATCTAAGGTGGATTATTCAAATCGTAATTGAATCATGAACTACATGTGGAATTTGGACTCAAACTGAAGATGGGCTTTGAAAAGGGGGTATTCGGTGACGCTTGGGGAAGGGGACGCAGTGACGCCGCCAATAGAGATGGGACATGTGTCCAACTGTGCATCTTTTTTCTTTTTCTTTTTTTTTTTGCTTTTCACAAGGTGACCACATGTCAGCCATCTATTGGGATCGTCACCGCATCCTCCTTTTTTCGCGTCATTGAATCCCGTTCCTTGAAAAGGAAGTATATCATGTAATCTCTTCGATGAAAAATATGAAGTAGACACTGTTTTTCTCAACACAATTTGTTTGATTTTAATAACGTTATACGTGAAATAACAGAGGGAGAAGTGAAAACAGAGAGGTATCACGGTAGCATCTGCGACTAGTCATGGCTTAGAGAAACTCCGGGTTTGCATATTTATGTATATATGTGAAACCACAATCATATCAAATATATCAACAACAAAAAATTCTCGGTACACTAGCCTTCCACATTTGCACAGGATCTAAGGAGGAGTCAACAACAACAACAAGAATCATACACAGTATATCCCAACGATATCAAAAGATATCGCTAGGGTATGAAGAGGGTGAAGGCAGGCAAACAATACTTCTATATCAAGAGATAGAGAGTTTGCTTCCAGTGAGACTCACGGCTCTAAGGAGGAGTCGAATCGCTCAAATTATAATAGAAGTCATTCACTAGTATACATTCCTATTATTGTACTATCTATGCAGCTACATATAGAGCTGAGGTTCTCACTGGAAGCAAACTTTCTATCCCTTGCGATGGAGGTATCCCCAGACCCTAGCGATAGCTTTTGCTGTCTGTAGGATATACTAGGTATGATTGTTGTTGTATATATATGTGTGTGCGCTGTGTGTTGGCAGAATGGGTCTGCCTAAAGCATTTTTTAGTCTAACTTCTTATTCCATCATCTATGGACTTCCTGCGCTAGCGTATAGAACGATAGAAATTTTTATTATAACTTTTATTTCATCATCTATCATAACATCGTTTTTGTATGCCGCACGAGCTATAGTTATTTATTCAACCACATCAAATTTTCTAGACATAAATAAATAATCTATGAATTACAATTCATCCTCTCTTCCTCTCCAAAAAGATGAAATCTCCCCACCCCTTATCTCTCACTCTTTTCCCACCGCCTGCCACGTGACAGATGAGGCTAGATAAGTGGTGGAGAGGAAGAGTTGTATGAAGGGAATGGTTGCCACATAATGAGCGATGAAAAGGAATAGGAAAAGGAGGTGAGGAGATCTCATCCTTTAAAACGGGGAAGAAAAAGACAGGACAAGAAAAACCACCAATAATACTATCGAAGTGACATGTTTCAATCAAAAGTGAGGCAGTAAATACATGGAACAAGGCAGTAAGCTGCACAAATCAGGACTCCATCTTCAGTACAACAACTCATGGACCCTCTCCCCATATTCCTCTTAGCACATCACTGCAGCAACTAATCAAAATGTTGAACCATTAAACCCAAAGAAAGGGCGCTCAACATCATAAAACTTAATATAAAGCCGCGAACTATTTATCGATAATTTGGTTTCAAGAATGTCTGCAATGCTCGCGCTAAGTTTGCCATTGACATCTGGTCCAAGCCCACCTATAGAGATCAGTTCTCCATATGCAGCTGGCTCTTCTGTGCGTGCAAACGCTATAGGTACTCCTCCATTCAGTAAGATCATGACATATGATTCAGGTTTGCCTATGATTTTCGCGACTGCTTTTGTAGCATCTTTCAGTATGTCTGAGGCAACCACTGAATCAACTGGGACATTGGTGAACAAATTCAATGTTGGCATTTTGAATGGTATAATTACTTGGTCTTTTGGTTCACCCAAACTTCAGCAAGGAGCCTGGTAACCATCAAGACTTAGTATATTGAAATGGTATGAACTTATAATTCAACACTCGAGGTATAGTAGGCAACATAGCAAAGACTAGACAAAATCTAAATGCTAAAGCAATAAAAAGGCATTCCCGATGAAATAGGCTCCCGGGTTTGCACAGAGTCTAGAAAGGAGCGGGATCATTTTGAGATGTGATGTATCGCAGCCTTACCAAATACAAAATGGTTAAAAGCTGTTCATATAAGATACTGAATTAAACATGGAGTTCAATCATGACCTATGATATATGGTTATACACAACTACAAGAATTCATTATGTATACATAAGCAGATTGAAAATCTACAGAAATTTTATACAGTAAAAGAAAGTGTCATTCTTGGATAGTACTTTAACATAGGAGCCAACACATATGATATAACAGATTATCCAAAACACCAGCAACGTAATCTCATAATAAATCGGTTGAGATCAGAAGAGGCAAAAAGTGAGGTAAAATATGAAGCCTCCAATCACACGATGCCATGTGTACAAAAAGGGAAGATGTTTAAAATTTTTTCGTTTTTAAAAAGAGTTGCTTCTACGCATGGCGGCGCGTGATTAAAACCTTCATATTTTGGTTCACTTTCTGCCTCTCATAATCTCAACAGTAAATAAATGACAGTTATGCCCCGCTATGTTCTAACAAATATTCCCTGAAATCAACAATATCTTAGAATCAAAAGTTCAGGGAAGAAATGACAAAATTTTCCTACCAAGCAAAAACTTCACATCTCCTGCGGCCGAAATTTATCACCAGAAATTACGAGCAAAGCATAAGTGCCTTACGAGAGCATTTCGACAGACATGCCACTTGATACGCAATCAAACAACACATCAACACAACCACATAGAACAATTACATCTGAGGAACAGGGCATTTTGAGTCTTTGATTAAACAGGTCAACAAACATATCATCTATTGCACGGACGATTATCAGTTAGACCAAAGTCCATCAAATGGCATGTTTAATAGAAGATCAACAGAAGCTTTGTTAAATCGAAACTAGACTAATTCCAATTACAGGATTCTAAGAATATACCTGTGTTGGTAGCATGAGAAAGAGCAGACTTTAATTTGTTGAGTGTGTGTGATGGGTTGGGGGGGTAGCTGCTGATTGTTGTTAAAGAATAAACAAGCACAAATCAAACGAAGGGCCAAGAAGACGAGTGGCTAAAGCGTGAATGAGTGGGACCAACAGATAAGATTGATACTGCCAAAGAGCCAATGCCATCCACCAAAAAAGGAAGGAGAAACGAAGAAGATTAGGCGAATTGTTTCAGTGGGCCACAAATAGCAGCCGTTGGATTGGATAAGGTTGAACGGATCAGTTAAAAAGTAGTCTGGGTCGGGTAATGTGTGTGTAGCCATGTAAAAACCTGATTTGGCCCAATACATGGTTTTTACTTGAGAGGTTAGGCTAATTGGTTTATGACCGGAAACCCTAACCGGACCCTATCAGCATGTTCCACGTCGTGATAGAGATGAAAGTTAGGTGTCCAAAACCCGTTATAGCAGAGTTTGGACTGCTCAGACAGCCACACAAGGAGCCCACTGCAAGCAGGTGGAGCTCCAATACCATGCGCTTACCTGTAAAGAGAGCTGAAAATCTTGCTTGGGACAAGAATCGAACTTTCACCACTCTCTCGAGCCTCCGCCACCGGAACTGTTGGGCCATGTTCTGGGGACGGAGGTAGGGCTGCTGAATGGACCGAACAGTTCGCGAACTGTTCGAGTTCGGTTCATGTTAGGTTCGTATTCGTTCGGTAATTATTTGTTAACGAGCCGAATTCGAATAGGTATTCAGGTTCGTTTAGTTAAACGAGCCAAACTGTTCGCAAACTATTTGGTTTGTTTAAACAGTTATAAGGTAATCGAGCCGAACTCGAACCAATTTTAATGTTCGTTTAGCTAAATGAACCGAACCGAACAGTTCGTTTAGCTAAACGAATCCAAATTCGAAAACCTAGTATTCGGTTTGGCTCGGTTCGTTAAAACTCTAGATATAGGTTAGGCTAATTGTTTCGCATTGCAGGCCGGTTTAAAAGGAGAGAATAAATTATGCCACACTACTTTTGATTCATAAATGACCAACATTGTCTTTTTACATATTTCAAATGTTTCATGCCTGCCTGTATTTAGAGTCAATCCCATAGAATAATATCCCACTATCAACCATTAAGAGGTGTTTGGCTGGGGTTTCTTTATTAAGGATATAGATTTGGAGGGTCTTCAAACTCATATACGTTGTTTGATTGTTAAATTTGACGGATGGGTTTCGGATTGATATCTGAGTATTTGGTAATGAATATCGTTTTTTGATATACTAGTTCTCATTGTCTTTCAATATTGAGAAAATGGGAGATATGAGCTTGACCACCCTCAACCCATGCCCCACCAACCCCCCAATGGTCAAAGGCTCCTACCGGTCAACGTTGCCGGCACGCCGTTGGCGTCCGCCGTCTCACCGCCGGTCAAATTTTTCTGGCCAATTTTTCAGCCGCCCACCTTTGATATTCATTTCACTTCCGATACGTTTCAAACAAAATCAATGTCAATCATATCATTTTCTACTTTAATACCAAACAACTATGTCTTTTACGCCCAAACTTATATACTCTCAAACTTATACACTGTCGTACTTATTCCAATTCTGATTTCGATACCTAAGTACAAGCCAAATGTCCCATTAGATTGGAATCTATCATAAACTAAAGATTTGATCTGATTAATGAACCATTTTATACACAACCAACCCCGATCAAAGTGATCATTTGTCATCCAATCATTTCAACAAAAATGCCTCCTCCCACCCCCAGCTCCCCACGCCCCTTTCCATCCTTTATGTCTCTCGTCCTCAGTACATAGTTCAACTGGTTCCGACCAAAAGTTCTCGAAAAGAAAGTCAGAGGTTCAATTCTTGCCAAAGACAAGAGAGCTCCTTTCCAGTAAATGCATAGTGTGGGAGCTCCTTGGCCTGTAGGCTTGCCTGCAGTGCTGGAAACTCCTTATGCAGACTACTGTGTATATGACCAAACTCCTACTAGCGGGTCGTTGGGTACCTAATTTACATCCCTACACTACTTTTGGAACTGGGTGTGGCAAGAACCCTTACTGGTTGGGGTTCAACCCTTTCTGTCTCTCTCTTCTCAAAATATAACACAACTAACGAATCCTACATATTCAGTTTCTTACATATGCAAGTAGTAACATAATGCTGCAAATCCCATCACCATGGGTTCTTTTCTACCTATTATTGATAATGCATGTTTGCCTATTCCTCTAAGGTATCGACAAAAAAAGTGGACTTGCATACAAGAAAGCTGGTCAATAGCCACCTACTTTAGCCCCTACATTAAGCATAGTAGATCTCGGACCATGCGTAAAAACGGAAGACTAGTTCACCAAAAACGTCATGTTATCAAACATAGATAGCCACATTAAACATAGTAGATCACGGACCATACACAAACACGGAAGACTAGTGCATCGAAAACGTCATGTTATTAAACATAGATAGCCATCCCTTCATCTCTGTAATTGCTCATGACTCACCCCCCACGCCCCCCACCCCCCGGTTTTGGATTCTTAATCGACAACATTTTATGGTAATTGACTTAAAATATTACAAAGAATTTTGAATGTCATAGTCACGAGCCATGCAACATAGATGGATTAAAGATATTCTTAGGTAAAGAAATACAATTTAACAATTCAATTGGCTGTTGTCACGCGAAACCACGTGAGAGCTTGCACATGATTGCAATAAACTTATTAGATGAAGTGATCCAAATAATATTCCCTTTCCATCCATAAATAAGTAATATATATTCCGGTTTGGTTCTTGTCACGCGACATCACGTGATGCCTTTGGACATTATTGCCACAAGAGGGTTTACTATGAATAGATTAAAATTCAAAGACCTGCCCGTTACTAATAATCTGAGTTCAAAAGTGGACTTATTCGGATGGGAGCATAACAGGTCGATGAGACTTCGTCTTTTTATCCACTTAGCGACAGGGAAAAAAAAGAAAATAAAAAAATATATTAAACAAATCTAACTTCTTTAAGACATTTAACGTCTCGATCCCAAAGTGTAAGGTAAGTCTCTGTACACCATGTCGTGAAACGATTCAGTTCCGCTTTAGATACTGCACAAATACAAAAGTCTAGTACACAAAAACGGCATTTATTCTATTTAAAAAAGAAAAATTTTCAAGTCCCGTGGTTGATGGACAGAATGACTCCTTTCTCTATGGATGACTGAATATCAATATTGGAACCCCAATATTAAGAAGGTTGAATATCCAACTATAGGCCCTTAGTTATTTCGTATGTATAGATTACGTAAACGATGTAAATTGAAAAATATATGTTTGTAAATATCTCAAAGAACATATAGATGGACTAAAATATCAATCAGATACAAATGCAGTAAAACACTTGTACCAAAAAGACTTGATCTATACAACTGTTCTTTCCACAAAAATGAAAGAAAATAGAAACCCTCACCGGTGCTTGTTACATTTGCTTCTTTTTATTTATTTATTTTTACTTAGTAAATTTTTTTACTCTGTCATGTTATAACCACTGGCGTAGTTCTCAGAGTGTATCACTCACGTCACTATCAGCGATAAAGAAACTTGTCTGGTTAACTTCCCTCGTATAATGAGGCATTCATGTGATTGTCCCTATTTGTCTCTCGGGGGGGGGGGGGGGGGGGGTAGAGAAAAGAACCCTTTTACGGTTTATGATAATGTTATCCAACTAAGTGTCCAACTTAAATATCTAATTATACAACTACATAAACGGATTCTCGATGCATTAGGTTCTTACTTTTACGTTGGATCCAGAAAGGGGACGAATTGCTTCGGGTTCTGAATTACACGGTTTTACTCTACACTTTGTCTAAGAATCTGTTTTCATGCTTCAAACATGTGACCTCAAAGTCACAAGTGCATAATTTCGTTAAAAAAAATAAAAATCGTTTACACACAATACATCTCCTACTATTTGTTTTTAACAAAACTGTGTAATCTTATATTTAGACGCTCAACTTGGCAGCAGACCTCAACTGCATTGCATTACTGATTCATTTCCCTCTCTGAGAATATTATGAGGGTTCAAATGTGGAGAGGCCAACGGTGAGACATACTATGAGGTTTTCAATCACGCGTAGCTATGTGTATAAACTGATCTTTTTCTTTAAAAAAAATTTAAAGTGCTGACCAGTTTGTACACGTAGCGACGCGTGATTGGATGTCTCATATTCTACCTCATCGTTGGCCTCTTTATATGTGAACCGATATTATGATGGCTGAGACGCGGATCTTCTTCCCTTGTAGTTTTATTAAAAACACACGTCTGAAGGTGTGAATGGGTAGAATAACAATGCACATTTATATGTATATCTATTATCAATAAAAATGCACAATTTTACATTTTGTGAAGAATATATGCAAAGGATTTATGGGAAGAGGATCCGGTTTCTATGGTTGTGCCTTATAATTCCAAGTGTCACAATTCTTATATAAATTTAATAAAGTCTTATTAGTTTTATGGACCTTGTCTTACCTAAGATCAAGTTTTGGAGCCACCCCATTTCTAAGATACCTTCCCTGCTAAACATTCATTAACTCAGATCTAGATCCAAACTTTCATCCATAAAGTTGTCTATTTGTTAAAATTAACCTTTTTTTTGCTCATCTTATGGCAGAGGTTTTGACAAAAGTCGAGTGCCTAAAACACAACACATGTAAGATGCACAAAGAGAAGTAGGCCGGTTGAGTTTGAATCTTACTAATTGTTCAAATGGTGATTTGAACCGTTGTGTTTCTTAGACTACGAACACAACGAAAACATTACCCTATTGCCTTAGAGACTTCCGCCTATGGCAGGGTATGGGGGGTCGAATGTACGCAACCATACACATGTGTTAGAAACACGCAGAAGTTGTTTTCCGATGACCTATAATAATGCGTCAAGCTATGTCGATCAACTGCTACTTCACAATATAAGAAGCGCAGCCAATTTAGTGAGTCATTTTGCTTTATTCCATCATATTCCAAAGCCAAGGAAGAGTGTTTCCTTGACTCCATTGGAAATGGAAAAGTGTGAGACTAATGAAAGTTTAATGAAATCTAACGACATGTTTTTGTTTTTAATAATGAAAGTTTAATGAAATCTAACGACATGTTTTTGTTTTAAAATATTCTAAGGCATGCTTGGGTGTCCAAAAATAAAAATTAGAAAAAGAGAGAGCACATATTTCGTTTTAAAAAAAGACATTCTTAAGGACAAGTCTTCAAAGACTGGAGCTTTCGACATGAATTACTTAAATTTCTGTTCGTGCAACTTTATTAATTTTTTTAACTTATGGGATGATATCACCACCAATACATGATACTCTTTCCGTTTCAAAAATATTGACTTAATTTTTATTTTAATTTGACTTAAGAACATTGTTACATTTTCATAAATAAAAATACATCAGTAATGAAAGTTTTTCGTATTATCCTTTCAATTGCTAGCTATATGATTCTTTTTAGTTTGTTTTGATTAACCAATCAAGGATACAATATAAATAGTGGTTAAAATCGTTTCATTTTCTTAAATATGCCCAACTCAAACTATGACTATATTTTGAGAGAGAAAGAGTAAATCTTAAAATATTGTGGGGACCTTTAGAAAAGTTGGAGTATATTACCTCTCCAAAATCAACTGCCTATATAGTATCTACAACATTCTAAAGCACATTTGGTAAATTGCAGTAAAACTTAGATAGAATTTGAAGCAAAAAAAAATCTAGAATTTGTTATGGATAAAAATAGTAGTTTTTTTTCCCAAAAGGATCGAATATATTAATTTCCAAAATCAGATTTACAAAGACAAGCTGTCAACAGTAACAAAATCTAAAATTTACAGCACAGCAACATCATCAGACCCATTAGCAACTAAACACAGTCGCGCTTGCTTCAAAATGAGAGTCGCAAAAAGACCAGGTGGCATCCTCTCCCGACCATGACAATGTGTTATCTCATTCCAGCTCCTCCAAATACCACAAGCCGCCTCTCTGAATATATAATTCCACCAAGAGTAGCCAACAATCTGTCCCGCGTGTGGATCAATATTCATATCGACCCAACTCATGGCCGATGTGCAGACAAAAAACTCCTTCCATCTTACCCGTCTCAACAGCCTACGCCAAACCTCCCTTGACCACCAACAATCTCTAACCTCATGCAGCATACCCCCAACACGAGAGTTACACACCACACAGATATCACCCTGAACAAGTCCTCTTCTCCGCAGAAACGCAGAAGTCGGGAGGACCTCATGTCTCAGCCGCCACAAAAAAAGGTTAAGTCTCCCTGGTCCTTTAAGTTTCCAGACCCGGTGCCATGCTTGAGCAGCTCTATCCTCCGAAGCCGCCGTCATCAAATCATATGCACTGGAAACTGTAAATTTCCCGGAAGCATTAGGAAGCCACCAGTGTTTAGGGACATCTCCCTGAACCGTCATCACCTGGGATCCCAACGTAAGGAACGGCACACATTTTCGTAGGCTTCGCCACACAAACGAAACGTTTTGCTTGTTACCCTCGGCCAAAAGGGACCCATACTTTGCACGCAGTATTTTCGCCCAAAGGGAGGGGTCCTCCGTGACAAGCGCCTAGCCGAGTTTCATGAGTAAAGCCAAATTCATCGCCTCTAGTCGTTTTATCCCAAGGCCACCAGCCTCTTTGGGTTTACAGATGGTATTCCAAGACACAAAATGCAAATGGCGCGTGCCCTCGAACTCATTCCAGAAAAAACTACGGATAATACGCTCCATTTCTTCCAGAGTACCCGTAGGAATTTTAGTCGTCTGCATTGCATAGGATGGGAGTGCAGACAGGACCGATTTAATCAGTAGCATCCTTGACGCTTGCGATAGCAAGCGGGCCTTCCACTTAGCCAACTTACCCCTCACTTTCTCCACCAAAAAGCCATACGTATTAGTGGTCACCCGACTATGTAGTATGGGCATCCCTAAATAGCACCCCAAGTCCTTCGTAATCTTCATCTTCAAAGTTATGTTAAGCGCCTCAATCACCTCACTAGCCGTATTCTTAGACACAAAAAGTTGGGATTTTCTGAAACTAATGATCTGTCCAGAAATCGCACAGAAAGCAGATAAAGTATTCTCCATGACCCGCGCTTGATTCTCAGTCGCTTCCCCAAACAGTATAAGGTCGTCAGCGAAAAAAAATGTGAGACACTTTAGGACCCCCACGAGAAGTCGGGATAGGGGACCAACACCGTTTTTGAATAGATTTATGGATTTCCCTGCTTAGAACATCCATGCACAACAGGAACATATAAGGCGCAAGGGGGTCCCCCTGCCTGATACCATGAGTTGGCTGGAAACCCGAAAGCCGTTCCCCATTCCAAATAATAGAGAGAGGCCGATCTCACCGTGAACATAATTAATGCAACAATATCCGGGGAAAAGCCAGCAGCACCAAGGACCCTTTCTAAAAACTGCCAGTCGACTCGGTCGTACGCCTTTTCGAGGTCAATCTTGACCACCATAGATCCCTTCTTTCCCTTCTTACTTCTAATAATATGCAACACTTCCTGGGCAATGATAATGTTTTCAGAAGTGTTTCTGCCGGGAGTGAAGGCCGATTGCTCAGGGGAGATCAGTTTCGGAATAACGAGTTTCAGTCGGTTAGCCAAGATCTTGGAGATTAGTTTCGTCAACACATTAGATAAGGCAATGGGGCGAAATTGGCTAATGTCCTCAGGATGTGTGATTTTCGGAATCAACACAAGAAGGGTTTCGTTCATGGAAGCAGGGAAGCACCTCAACCTAAAGGCCTCCATAACAAAATTAATGATGGAAGTCTTGCAAACCTCCCAGTTGTGTTGGAAGAAGCCCGGTGTGAACCCATCTGGACCGGGCGTCTTGTCCGGCCCCATCTGAAACAAAGCGGATTCGATTTCCTTTGGAGAAATCGGGCGATTAAGCATGTTACGATCCGAGTGAGAGAGGGCCGGAAAATCAAACATATGCGCCGGACGATCTATGATCACAGAGTCGCAAAAAAGGTGTTGAAAGTAAGATCTCACCATGTCTTTAAGTCTCACGGGGTCCTCAACCCATTCCTCCGAACCGCACTTAAGGGCAGTTATAACGCTATTCTTCCTTCGACCCGACACCACCTTATGGAAAAAGTGCATATTCTGCTCCCCTTCCCCAAACCAGTCCAATTTGGCCTTAGCCTTCCAATGTTGTTCCTCCGTCACCGAAAGGGAATGGAACTCATGGATCAAGGACTCCTCAAGCTTCGATAAAAACCGGGAAGGGCGGACAGTCAAGGCCTTTTGAATGCCATTCAATCTCACAATACATCTTCTCTTACGTGAGTTAAGGTTATCAAAGTTTGTACTCCGCCAACACTCAATACGGGTCGTGAAATTCATAAGTGTCGCAATCATATTGCCGGGCACCTCCACCCAAGAATGTTTCACGAATTCTTTAAAGTCCTGATGTCGTAACCAGATGGATTGAAACCGAAATGGAGGACTAACTTTCGGACCACACAAGGGGTTGTCCAGAGTAAGCAACAATGGGACATGGTCCGAATGGACACGAGGTAAATGCCGTACCAAGGCTCGTGGGAAGGTGCTCTGCCATTTACTATTGGACCAGCATTGATCAAGCCTTTGTTGGATTCTCGCTTGACCAAACTGACAGTTGGACCACGTGTATTTCGGACCCGTGAACGGCACTTCCACCAAATCACACTTATCAAACATCAATCTCATCCGATTAACCGCATACCCACGCAGCGGTCGTCCGCCCGACTTATCCACCTGTTTAGTGGTTTGGTTGAAGTCGCCAATCAAACACCATGGGATCTTCATGATGCGGTGCATATCTTCAACATACTGGCAGAACGTGTCCCGGATGGAAATAATGGGAGATGCATAAACTAATGAAAGAAGCCAACTACCTTTCGGTCCATCAATCCGAATATTAATCATTTGGGCCGTAACCCCCATCACATCAGCTCTCACAGCCTCGTCATCCCAAAGGCACCATAAACCTCCAGCAAAACCCCGGGCCTCGACAGCGATAAACTTCGAAAAGCCACACTGGTTAAGGATCCAGGTCGCATCACAGCTCTGCATTCTAGTCTCACACAGAAAAAGAACCTCCGGTCTATTCTCTCTAATTAAAGCCCGCAAACCATGACGAAAATTTGGTGAGGCTGCCCCTCGACAATTCCATGCCATGACCTTCATTAATAACAGATTAGGAGATGATGGGAGGGTCGTCAATCATACCCTCCGAATGATAGGCATTCAAGTCGTCCATCTTATTGTCTTCCACATCCTCAATTTGCTTGGCCTTGAGGGCCTGTGTATTAGGAGCATCCATTTCCACACCCGAAGGGTCCGGTGGGTGTTGTTTTAGTGACTCAGTCAACTCCGGCCTGGAAAGTCGTTTGGTATTACTCTCCAGCCGCGGCCATTCATCCACTCTGGACATATCAAAGGGAACACTTTTAGAAGGACGTTGGACCGCATTTGTGATGTCTCTGAGGGATCTAGGTCCGAAGGATCCCCTCTGTCACGGCTACTTGAGCCTCGCCCGCGACTCATTCCACCTCTAGAGCACATCCTCCCAGCCTCATCTTCCATAAAATGATCCCCAAGAGTATGAATCTCCCATGGTTTTTGCTGCCTCGACGGTACTTTCACTTTATTCGTTGGTTTCACCATCATACCTTTCTTTTTCCTTGGTCCCTTCTCAACACTATTCCCTTTCCCCACTGTTTGGAATGTCACTGGGGGACCGTTGTCAGTTATGTTCCTAAGATCGGCCTGCAGTCCATCCGTCTCCACAGCCACATCGGAGGCATCATCCTGGTCACCAAGGGCATCAAATCTATTTACACCCACATCAGTCCGACTCTTCGCCAATGAGGCATACTGTCGACCAGTTTCCAACGGCTCATACGCCGCTTGGACACGTCTACGTCTATTGTTGGTGGCGATCATCCATGGCCCAAAGGGCGCCGAGGACTCGACCCCAGTCATTTTAGAGGCCGAGGCATCTTTACCTCCCGGGCCATCCTCCCCCTGCCCACAAACGTCAGCCACATGCCCAAACAAACCACACTTGAAGCAAATTTGTGGGAGACCCTCATACTCAATAGGGAATATTCTACCATTGACTCTAATACGCGATGCAAGGGTTTTCCGTAGATCAACTTCAATACAAATCCTAGCATACTTCCCTCTTCCAACAAGGTCAGTGGTATGGTCAACCTTAATAGGTTTCCCCAAAAGGCTCCCAACCCGCAGTAACATCTCCTCCTTGAAGAATTCTAACGGGAGGTCAGGGATGCGTATCCAAACCAGGGTGTTAGTCACCGAGGTACGAGAGGCCGAAAAGAACGGTCTCCATTTCATGACCGTGATATAGCAACCTTGAACCATCCACGGCCCCTCCTCTAAGGCATGTAAATATTGACTACGTGAGAAAAATCTAACAACATAGTACCCCTCAGGTAGGTCAACAATCTCAATCTTATTCCCCAAGCCCCACAGGTCATGCAGTCGTTTTTCAAGGATCCGAAAAGATACCTGTTTCCCTAGCACCTTCACAATCAGAGCACGCTTCCAGGGCCTCCATAACTCTCTGCACTCCTCAATCGGAATATCCAACGACATTTGTCCGACATCAATGTTCTCAGCACCAGCCAGGACCGCATCATCATATTGCTCAAGCATTTCATCAAGTGTATCATCATCCTCCTCCTCTCCGGTGTAGACCCCTGCAGATGCCTCTTTCTGTCGGAATAGATCAGCCCAACCATCGGCAGCCATATCCGATTGCCCTCCCGGGGACCCAGGTTCCTCCAATAAATGCCTCTTCATCTTCTTTGTACTCATACGCAGCAAGTCAGCTTCCTCAGGGTTCAGCTCCGATGGATTAGAGTCCATGCGGGATGTATCGAAGGCTGGCGGCGGCCAAATCCGGCAAGATTGGCAGCGGTGACGAGTACACACAGTAGGGCACGTTCAATCGCCCACAGTTTTGAAAACTTTCTATATATATATATATATATATATATATATATATATATATATATATATATATATATATATATATTGGCGGGAGTATAGATCTCATGCATGTTTGATGGGCAACTGGATTCATATGTCACATGGGTACCATTTTGTACGTTTTCACTATTGAATTACTAGACAACAATATTCAGATGGTGAAAGAAAACAAAATTTTCCCCTTGTACTTGTTCTCTGCCTTCTTTCTTTCTTTCTTTTTTTATTTTATTTTTCTTGGTTGCCTCAGAAATGTTGCAAGGAAAGTTACCAGATAAAACAATACTACAAAAGAAAAATACAGTCCACTGAAGGGGATAGGATCCTCTCACCGTAAGGGGTGCGTTGACGCGTGACCACGCGACATATGACAGCAAGAGGGGTTGGTGAGGCTAGATGCAGGTGACCCTCATCTAGCTTTACCACCCACCTTTGTTGCCACGTGTCGCGTGGTCACAAAGGGAGTGAGTAAAATGGGGGTGAGGAGATCCCAACCCATTGAATACTATCTTCCAAAGCCAATCTTGAAAAGGTTGAGAGTCCGCATGGACATAATCAAGTGAGAAAAAAAATGTCACACGGCGGGTTTAAACTTGGTATCTTTTATAGTCTATGTAGGCTATTCAGTATGATGTATCTCTCAATTTATATATTCCCCAAAATTTTATAGACGGAACAGTAAAGACCCTTTTATTAAGGTTTAGGTAGGATACAGAGGCATCTTAGAGTAATTTAGAGGTTTGGATACTTTCTACATTTTATACTCACTTTGCATTTTTTTGTTTTTATCTTTGTATTTCATTATTTGTGCATATACAGGGTTATGACTAATTTAATATCGGAAGCTTTTTATTTGTGTTTACTAAACTCCTTCACTAGTATACTAGCACATCATATTTCTATTATTGTGTCAACAATACATGTATATATAGAGCTAGGGTCTTACTGTAAGCAAACTCTCTATCCCTTAAAATGGAGGTATTGTTTAACCTGTCTTTCATCATTTCCAGACTCTAGCGGTAGCTTTTGATGTTGTTGAAATATACTGGTCATGGTTGTTGTTGTTGTTCAGTGGATGGAACAGATGGGACTGTCATATTCATGTGTTATGCTCTATAATAATTCAAATTAATGATGAAATTTGAAAGATGTAAAATTAGAGGAATCCTCTTCGGTAGGGCCTTGTATATCGGGTCAGGACCTCCTAACCGCCAAGTCCGTGACCCCCTCCGCGACCGCCTGACACGTGGTAGCAGGGGGTTGTGAGGCTGGGTGGGAGTCACTCGCACCCAGTCTCACCACCCCACCCCGCTGCCATGTGTCGGGCGGTCACGTGAGCGGTCACGGGAAGGGGGTCAGGTGATCTCGTTCGGACTGCTAATAATGTTGGATTGCATACTAACCACTAGTACAATAAAAGAAGGATGCTTCTCTGTTGGAGTCCACTACCACTCGTACAATTGTGTAGTTTTGTGACAAAGTTTTAGAATGTCATCTGCTAACTATTTACTTATTTATTTAGTACTTGGCTTTCATCTAATTTGATGAAAATAGATATAACAAAGGACAGGGCTGGCCTTAGAACAACAAGTAAGGTTGGTGTTTTGTGATCTTGAGGTCACGGGTTCGAGTTGTGAAAACAACCTCTTACACAAAAGTGTAGGGTAAGACTGCACATCAGATCGTGAAACGATCTGGCTTTTTTCTAGACCTTGCATAAATGCGAGAGCATATGGCACTATAAACGCCTTTTTTAGATATAACGGAGGAAAGTAGTGTGTTTATGCATGTTGTATAGCATTGGGTTTGTGAAACTGAGCCCTGTCTACTTTAGTCTTTACCAACAAACTAACGGCTCTTCAATTAAATTGATTTTGGAATATCTATGTTAAGCTGATAATTAATTCATCAAACACTGTGAATATATTTGGCATAATTCATGAATTGGGAAAAAATTTAAGTATAATAAAAAAAAGCATGTCATAGATTTATAGCTATACGATAGCTAATACTCAACCGCTAAGCCGATTAGAATTTTGTCATTACTTCAAAACAATATTTAAATCACATGTAATTAATCTAATTTAAAAAAAAAACTACACAGTAAAATTATGGATATATTTGTTGACGAAATGTCAAGATCGGAATAATGTTATTCTTATCCATGGTACAAATGCATACAGCCGTTAAATTCTAGCAAAAAAATGTTAACACTGTTTCCACTGAGGCAAGATGTGATAAAAGTAAATCCAGGTCCTAAATCAATACAATAGAATTCTTTGTCTCATAGTTATTGTTAGGGGTGTTAACGAACCGAGTCGAACCGAATACTAGGTTTTCGAATTCGAATTCGAATTTGTTTAGCTAAACAAACTGTTCGCTCGGTTCATTTACTATAACGAGCTTTAAAACTAGTTCAAGTTCGGTTCAATAACACTAGCTAAACGAACTGTTCGATCGGTTCGTTTACTATAACGAGCTTTAAAATTGGTTCAAGTTCGCTCAATAACACTATAACTGTTTACACGAGTCAAACAGTTCGACTCGTTTTAGTAAATGAACCTAAATAGGTATTTGAATTCGGCTCCAACGAACTCGAATTGAATACAAATCGAACTCGAACGGTTTATGAACTGTTCGGTTCGCTTAACACCCCTACTCACCGCTCACTACTCTACAAATCCCATTTAACAATAACAATAATACATCAACAACATTACCACATTGCCTTAGAGACTCCCGTCTATGGCAAGATACGGGAGGTCAGATATATACAATCATACTCATGTGTTAGAAACACACCGAGGTTGTTTTCCGATGACCCATAATAAAAATTGCGTCAAGCTGTGTTTTTTAACTGTTACTTCACAATGTAAGAAGCGCAGTCAATTTAGTGAGTTATTTTACTTTATTTCGTCATATTCCAAAGTCAAGGAAGAGTATGTATTTTAATCTATTAGAAATGAAAACATTAAAAATAACAATAAAAAAATCCTTCCACTCCCCTCCAACAACTTCATCTCCAACATAAATAAATCCTTAAAAAAAACAAGTACTGTCTAAAATTCCATCTCGCTCTGCACAATATAATGGTCTAGCTGTTCTTGGATCCGGAGATTCTGGGTCTTTGCATTTATATCCAAAAATTAAATTTTATTTTATATATATCAGCAGCCATTTTAATTAGCATAACCCTACCAGACATGTCTTATTTGTTCTCCCATATTTTCATCTTCCCTAGGCTCCTCAAATCCCTTTTCTCTTTCTTTGTTTCCACATTGGAATTTGTATCCTAAAATTTCTAATGTCTGTAAGTACTACACTATGGAGCAACCCCCCCTTCTTCTTTGTCTTCTTCTTGAACCTTTTCACTCTATCCTTTGCTGTCAATCAGCAAGGAGCTGCTCTTCTTTCATGGAAAATGAGTTTAAATGGATCCCTTCAAGCCTTAAATAATTGGGATCCAACCGATGAAAATCCATGCTTGTGGTTTGGTATCACTTGCAATTTCAATAAAGAAGTTGTTGAAATGAGCTTGAAGGACATGGATTTGATGGGAGGGGTTATTAGTAACTTCAGCTCACTTTCTTCCATACAAAAGATTGTGTTATCAGGTACAAATCTAACCGGTTCGATACCCAAAACTGATTGGTGATCTCCAAGGATTGAATTTCTTGGATTTGAGTGACAATGCATTGGTTGGAGAAATCCCAAGTGAGATTTGTCGTTTGTCTTTGCTTCAACAACTTCACCTTAATTCAAATCGTCTTGAAGGATCCATTCCCGTCGAAATCGGAAACTTGACAAGCTTAATGTGGCTGGTTTTGTATGATAATCAGCTGACAGGAACAATTCCTAGCAGCATTGGGAATCTGAAGAAACTAGAAGTGTTTAGAGCTGGTGGAAACAAGAATCTTGAGGGCTCATTGCCTCGAGAAATAGGGAATTGTAGTAATTTGGTCATGCTTGGATTGGCTGAAACCAGCATTTCAGGATTCTTACCTAGTTCAATTGGCCAGCTGAAAAAGCTGACAACTCTCGCGATCTACACCGCGCTTCTCTCAGGTGGAATCCCACCTGAGATTGGCGATTGCACCATGCTCCAGAACATATATCTTTATCAGAATACGCTTACAGGCTCGATTCCAGGCAGTCTTGGAAACAATCAGAACCTTGTGAACCTGATGCTGTGGCAGAACAATTTAGTGGGAATTATTCCGCCTGAAATTGGAAAATGCAATCAGTTATCAGTCATGGATGTGTCTTTGAACTCTTTAACAGGTAGCATTCCGGCTTC